>CALNHX010003307.1:0-153319 GCA_940337035.1 Agriotes lineatus | reverse complement strand
TGATTGGGATAATTTTTAAGTTATAATATATTTTATTTAATAGTATCAATCACAATAAAAGGGAAAATGTGTTTCCTAATCAACTCAGAAATGATGATTCATTACAAGTTAAGTGCGTAAAAGCAGCAGATAATGCACCGTATTATTTGATGAAAGTCAATTAACCAGATATATTGCTCTATTTAATCTTCAACTACACGCGCCATAAAATGTATCTTAAGTACAGGCGTGGTGTATTTTATGCACCATCCATTAAAAGATATCATTATAAGCAAAAAAATAACTCAATACTATTTCTCTTATATTAAATAAATGTTAATTAGTCAAAAACATAGATTGATTTAATATATAAAAGTCCCAAAAGTTAATTTATATAATGACGAAAATATGAGTGTTTGACAAACTATGTTTAGGAAATTAAATATAAGCTTCAACATTCAACAAACTCATAGCTTGGAACTCGAAAAGTAAAGTAGAACAAAACTCTTCTGAATTCTCTAGCTACTCCATATCTTCATCGTTTGCATCTTGATTTTTACATTCTGGGCAGGTAATGATAGTTGTGCCATGTTCCTTGCAGACGGAATGATTGCATGTAGTGCACGTAATTGATGTTACCGTGTTTTTCTATCACACACAGCAAAAGCATCTTCTCCGTATTTTCGTTAGAAGGGCTAGTTGTTGCTCTGCTTGTATTCGCTTATATATATATTTAGAAAAAAGCCTAATATCAGATGGAAATATCCTTATTTCAGCTCGTTCGGTAAGATATGGCTTTATCAAAGAAATCCGCAGTTCCTTTAGAAAAATCCTACCAAATTTTTGTGAGTTGGGGATATGCGTAGCATTATATAACTTTCTTTCACTACCTTTTTTGTAAATGAACCTTACACTGTCAAGTTTGAGGGATGTAGGCTACATTTATAAAAATTGTTACAGTTTCCATGACAATGTACTTACTTCCCTAGAGAAGTGAATTACTTACATCCCGCATGTATTACAACTCATAAGATGCCATGTCTGCCATTTGGTTAACACGAAAAAACCATTGTCGTTCGTACTATTATTAATTTTTAATCAGAATACAAGCACAAAGATTACAAAACAGCATTTGCAATCGTATTCACGCATTTTTCCAATAATTTTTCACAGTGCGTTTATAACTGTCAAACAAAACGTCACAGCGCTATAAGGCTACTATAGTTTAGCAAATGTCATAATTTTACGCCAGGTTATTACCTACCATTTACTTTACAAAAGGAAATATTGGTAGTGAAAAAAATTATGAACTTGACACAGGATGTAGAAAGATTTACACTACCTCGAACCTTGCTACCCTCGTTCGCTTCGCTCACTCAAACGGTCCTCGATAGTGTAAATCTTACCTACATCCCTTGTAAAGTAATATACTATTGGCTATTTATGCCTGCTATACTCATCAGTTGTTCTCCTGGATACGCACAAAGCACCTCACACTTTATCTACTGTATCTACGCCACCCTTAGATGCGTTGTAGTCTAGAATAATATATGGTTATAGCCCCTCTATTAACAAATAGTAGCGACATCGTGGGGCAAACCTGATGCAAACATGAAAATACAAAAAGTTACTAAACGATAAATTTCAGTGTAAACAGTGAAAAAATAACAGATCTGAATACCTGAAATCCTTTTCTGCCACTATTTTTACACTTATCGACACAACACCCTGGCATTTCCACGTCCTCGACTTCGAATTAGCCCCCGAAGAGAAAAATGAATAAAAACATGACAACTGTCAATGTCACATTTTAATTAATTATGCAACTTCTTAGGCGATTTTTAAATATGCTAGGGACTTAAGGGATACCAACGTGATTTTGCCCCAGCGGTAACATCAAAGGATGTCGCTACTATTTGTAAATAAAGGGGCTATAGTATCAATTACAGTCCCTTTATACCGGGTGACTATAAATGATTGTGATTTTCTTTAGGTTGGCACTGTTTATATTGGTGGCACTGTAAGTCTATGTCAAATTGAATGTTCGCAGGTTAGGTTTTGCGTCATTCTGTGTCAAAACTGACGCAAAACCTAACCTGCTAACCTTGAATTTGACATAGACTTACAATGCCACCAACATAAACAGTGCCAACCTAAGAAAAAATCAAAACATTTATAGTCACCCGATATAAACAGTCTGGCCATATGAAATGTCACTTATGACTTATGACATAAGACATAATATGGCCGCCTCCAGTGGTGGGTCAAAAGCAGTGGCGGGGTTGGTGTTGGAAAATAGTGCTTAGTGTAAGTAAATACGTGGGTGGGCTGAAAGGTAATGCACACATGCTTGTAGAACGCGAAAAAATGACCTACAGAGACGCGCATGGTTGTATTCGGAAACTACATCCTTCCTTTATGCGCATGCCAAGTTTGAAGGAGTTTCATTCACCAGTTCGTTTTGTAGTAGTGGAAGTATGGAGACGTGTTCTGGTGCTATGTCAACGCGAGTTAACTGCTGAAAACGAAATTCCTACTGCTATTCATCGCCGTTTCAAGGCCGTTTTACCAGTTAAAAGTTTATTATATAATACTTTATATTAATAAAATAATTATTAATACTTTGCGCTGGGGGTACGCTAACGACATCTTGTTGTGGGAACTTGTGTTCAAATTTAAAATGTATGTTATTATAGAACTGCAGAAGCTGATTGATGCAGATGAGCGCATGAAATCGTACATGACTTAATTTGTATGAAACCGTGTATGAATGTGTAAATAAAAAATGTTTTAAACTGTATTTCTTTTGAATTATGTGACAAGTGTTAGTTTATGCATGAGGTAGGTTGGCCCAGTGGTTAAGGCATCAGATTTAAGTTTTGGTCTCAAGAGAGGTCGTGGGTTCGATTCCCTCACTTACCATGTATTTTGTATGTATTTATTATGAGCGTGTTGACTTTTAAGTTAGTTGCCTTTTTCTAAGAATGTCAGATGAAGTGGAGTGGGACGGCAAGGTAACAGTCAGCATAAAAGGTGAAATTTTACCATCCTCCAGCATTACTGATTTAGTGCATGACGTTCTAAGACCTAGAAAAACTACAAATCCGCCAGGTCGACACAAGTTCATCGATTACATTAAAGAGAGCAATGTACCTCAAGTGCTGATTGGGGATCCTAAACGCCAAAATGTGCCAGACATGAATAAATCAGAGATAGAGAGTGACGTCGATCCCGAGCCTAAATTAAAGCTAATAGCGCCTGCAACAACATCCAAGCAAGAGGTTTCAACACGAAAAACAGTGAAAACAACGCGAAGATCCATATCAAAAATAAAGGGCATTTCGGGCTGGGAACGTCTTAAACTTTAACTTAGCAGAATGAATTAGGACGCCATCTACTATGACACCGCTAACCCTTCAGGCTTTGCAGGCGCAAACTCATTAATTTCTTCAGTGAAAAATAGTCGCCCCAGTGGTGAAGTAAAGGAATGGTTAAAGAAGCAGGATGCATATACTATTCACAAAACTGCAAGAAAAGAATTCCCTAGAAACAAGTACATTGTTAACAACATTTTCGAATGATGGCAAGCTGATCTCTGTGACATGCGTAGTTTATCGTCCCACAACGACGGGTATAATTTTATTTTCACCGTAATTGATGTATTTAGTAAAATGGCCTGGGCGAGGCCCCTGAAATTTAAAACGGCTGCTTCAGTAATAAATGCCTTTCGTGAAATATTTGCTGAAGCGGGTAACACGCCCATAAATTTACAAACCGATAAAGGAAAAGAATTTATTGCTAGATCCGTGCAGAATTTTTTCAAACAACACGATATCAGCTTTTACGTAACGCAAAACCCCGATGTTAAGGCCGCAGTCGTTGAGCGTTTCAATAGAACACTAAAAACCAGAATGTGGCGTTATTTCACATACTCTAATTCATACAAATACATAGCCATTACAAAATTTACTGAATTCGTATAACAGCCGCTATCATTCAAGCATCAAGATGGCACCCTCAGCTGTAAATGATGACAATATACTTGAAGTGTGGCACAATCTGTACAGAAACGGGATGGGAGTCGACTTCTTCTACATCATGACATATTTCCAGATGTGTTGTGATTCTAATATGATAGGTTTGGAAATGTCTCGTCCAGAAAATTTCTCCAGGCGCCTATATCTTGGGTCATGCTTATAACACATGTTCCCAGGGTTCCTGGAGACCCTTTCGCGTTATGTCAATCCAGCGTTGGGGAGATCGTCCTCGTCTTCTTTTTCCATCTGGCTTTCCTTGTAGTATGTTTTTTCCATGTTCTCTTTTCTGGAGATGTGGCCAAAGAATTTGAGGGCTTTCTTAGAAACAAGTGAAGAGAGGCGAAGTTGGGGCTTAATTTCGTTTAAAATGGATTCGTTTGTGCGATGAGCTGTCCATTTAACTCTAGGCATACGACGCCAGCAGTACATCTCGAATGCGTCTATTTTCTTGCGCTCAGCCTCTCTGACCGTCCATGTTTCCGCCGCATACATGAACACAGAGAAAACTAAGGCTTGAACGAGACGTATTTTGACGTCTATGCGAATATTTCGGTCAGCCCAAATTTGAGTCATTTGTGCCATGGCAGTCCTTCCCAGTTGTAATAAGGTTGTGGAGATAGATAGCCAAAAAGTTTATTGTAGTAGGTATAAAAAATCTGATTGTCCCTTAAGGTCCAAACGTCATACATGTGAAGGTTGATAAAATATTTTACGTTTCGCCACTTTAGATGGCTTCATCAGAAATTATTGACAAGTGATATAACAAAATGGCTTCCATAAAAGTTTATAATAATTGATAACAAAATATCCTCTAGTTTTCTTATGAGCGTTTCGATTTCTTCCTGACTTCTTGCTATTAGTGTTGTGTCATCGGCGAATCAGAGGTTGGATATTTTATATCCGCCAACAGTTGCACCGCCCTCCCAATCATCGAGTACATGTCTCATTAGGTGTTCAGTGTGGCACAATCTGTACAGAAACGGGATGGGAGTCGACAGGAAGCCCAAATATAAAGTGAACCAACATGTAAGAATTAGTAGAACGAAAGAAGCATTCGAGAAAGAATATGAAACTAATTGGAACGGCGAAGTGTTTATAATTAAAAAAGTGATTATTAGAATGCCACCTGTGTACGAAATAGCTGATTTAAACAACGATACGATAGAGGGTGTCTTTTATGAAGAGGAATTACAGCCAGTGACTTTGGATGATAACGCCTTGTTTAAAGTCGAACAAGTGTTAAAAGAAAGAGGGCGCGGTCATCGCAAAGAGTATTTTGTAAAGTGGAGAAATTATAACGACAAGTTCAACTCCTTGATTCCTGCAACTAAACTTCAACAAATATGAATACAGACGACGAGTTCTATATAACTTTCCTGAGCAATAGTTCTATGGGCTATTTTCCAAATAACACCACAGCACAATTCACAACGCAGCTACCTAAACGAATAAGACTACCAGGTCAATGGGTTACAGGTATTGCTGAAGTGCAATATCCATGTTCCTTTTTGGCAGTGACAGATACAGAAAATCTAGTCTATTATCGCACAGAAATACCTAAAGAGCAAAGCGGAGAAGAAACGTATACTGAGTTGAAAAAAGTAATGCAAACCGCTAATGCATATTTTAAAAGTGATATAGAGCAAATTTACTATGGTAACGATGGATGGCACGTAATCTGTATTCAGCCCGGCAATTATGAAAGCATTGAACATATTACAGCCAAAATTAACAATCACAAGTTATTAGAAAAGTTGCTGAATTTTCAATATAATAGAGTAACAAAACGAGTGTCCCTTGAAATTAAAACATCTTCATTGAAAATGTTAGGATTTTCACAACGTCTGGCTTTACAACTTGGTTATAAACCTGATATAAATATAGTTGAAGCACCTGTACCCAGCCACCCCGCAAATATCTGGGTTGGTTTACCATCACAAATGTTTATTTACTACCGCGTCTTCTTATTGTTAACGTGACCTCTGATAATTATAATTACGGTTGTCACAAAGACGCCATATTTTCGCCGACTCATTATATAAATGTTATGAAGAGGGAGTTTGAGAATATCGATATAAATATAAGGACCGAAACGTCGGGTTGAGTTTAAAACTGCACTTTAAGAGGTTACAGTAGCTGCTATGGATTGTCCTTATCAACAATACTACACCAATCAGGCCGGCAAAGGGATTGGAGCGATTTACAGAGGTCCACCCTACCAAAAAGGGCATGGATCGGAAGTTTTCTTGGAGGAAAATTTCGTAGTATCCTACCTCTTTTTAAAACCGGTGCTAAAGTTGTTGGAAAAGAAGCTGTAAGGACAAGTGCTAACATTTTAGGGGATGTTACTGAAAATCGGCCGATAAAAGAAGCGTTTCATAACCGTGTACAGGAGGCTGGAAAGAATCTCAAACGTAAAGCCGACAGAAAAATAGATAATCTAATGGAAGGATCGGGATATAAAAGGCAACGCACTCTGAATTACAATCAGTCTACAAGAAAAATCGCTAGGAAAAAGCTGGTCAAGCCCACCTACGCCGATATCTTTACCAGCAAGTAGTTTTCACAATGGCGTTTTTGCATGCACAGTCTTGCGAGTGTGTTAAATCTGAGCTAGATTTGTTCGCTTTACCGGCGACCCAGACCAGCATTGAAAATGGACAATGGATTTTTTACAAACCTCTTTCTTCGCTTAACGACGATGCACCGATTGAATTTATTGTGCCTGGAAACGGTAACGATTATATCGATTTAAGTCAGACCATGTTATACATTACTGCTAAAATTGTTAAACAAGATCATTAACCGACAATGATGCTGTAGCCTCTGTTAATAATTGGATGCACTCTATGTTTAATCAAGTTGAGGTGTATTTGAATCAGAAGCTTGTGAGCCCCCCAAACAATACATACGCATACCGCTCATACATTGAAACTCTGCTGAATTACGGTAATGGTGCAAAATCATCTCATATAACATGCACACTATGGTACAACGACACAGCCAATAAAATGGATGACACTACTACGAATAACGTTTTTACTTTTTCAACATTTTTATAATTTAAAGTTATGCCTTTAACTTTGTAAACAAATTCATAATCGTCCTTATTTGTCGAAAACACCTTAAAAGATCGCTAACAAATTCCGTTATGTAACTACCTGGCCCATATTCCGCCATCTCGTCCGTCATATCCCCCAAAAAATCACCCACGGGGGGTGACCATTCACCGGGTTTTTGAGTCGTTATGCACGAATCCGTGTCAAAATACAATACACAACGTCCTAATCGGTCCAAATATTTGTACAACTTAAGTCTCGCATTGGCAGTAGTATACGCAGTTAATACAACATTGACAGTTTTGAGAGGCACTATCCCCGCATCAGGTCTATCCCAGGTTACAATTATTACTTCATCATCAACTATCATAATTGAATGAACTTCTATTGAAGGATCAGTCATAAGTTAAAAAAATTCATGGGATTCTGAAACAATACTTGTCTGCATCAAATTCTCCCTTTGACCAAGTTTGCCCCAGAGTGCATTTAATTTTAATTTCGAGATATAACGCATACCTGGATTCGAGCATTTTTTCTTTATCTAAGGTTACGCCTTCTCTTTCTAAATATTCTGTTAAATACTGTTCCTTAGAAATTTCGTCGTTACACCAAGCAGGCCATCCACTACATTCTTGTTTCAATTTTAAAAAATTATCCACATAGCCTGAAAATAGACCGCCGGTTTTAGTGTCCCTGTTGTATTGAACAACGTCATACAACCATATTTCATGGAATTCGAGCACGCGGTATCCCAATTCAACACCTTTTCTTAACTCATCGGCCCCGTAAACTTACGCGAATCTTCTGCATGGTTGCAGTCATCAGCGAAACTGGTTTCCGCACATAACCTGCAGAGAACGAACATTAGTTTTCCATGCATTCTAAGAGGTAAAACCGGATGATAAAGATTTTGGGGCGGTAATACAGTGCATTTGATTAAGCCCTCAATGGAATCGAAAGGAAGTTGTCTACACTCCTCATCTCCAACGTATACTTTAGGCTGTCCTACAGGGTACTTGCCATATTTGTTTACGTAAGGATAAAGGCTACAAACATCGAAATACTTTATCTGTTCGTTTTCTCGGCATGTATAATATAGTTTTACAGCATTAGTACGCCCACCAAAAAAACTATCTCGCGGATTTAATGGCGTATTTCTAATAATATTGTTATTGTTTACAAAATTGGCAGCATTATGGTTAAATTTCAAAAATAAATTAAATTTACATTCCCACATCTCTATAAGTGTATAACCAGCTCTTCTAATCCTTGACGCAGATGCTTCTATTGCTTCGCGACGAACAAACATTGTATCATTTTTTACTTTTCCTAAGTCGACGGTTTGGTCAGGGTAACATAACTCACAACCGCGGAAGTAGCAACCGTAGAAATTATAAACAGTGTTTGTCTCTGCACAAAAGCCATCTACCAAAAGACCTTCAGGCAATCGAACTTCTCTATTATTACCGGCATGTTGAATTGCGATACCTTGTTCGTTCTCGACCCACAAAAGCCATTTGATGGCAATCATAGATTGTCTATCCCCTAACCTGTATCCGCCCGGTGGAATAATGGCTATAGTATTTTCTTTTAAAAAATTTCGTCGGTAAACTAAACTACAACCGCCTGCTATCGTACTACACTCTCTAAAAGGATCTACCCCATTTTCGCTGGTATAACGAACCCAAAACTCTATACAAGCCTTGCGCAATATATCGACATCTTGAATGCAGTATTTGATAATTGCTTCTTGCATGTCAAATACTACATTCTGAACGATTTCAGCATTATACCACTCAAGGAATTCGGATCGAGCCGAAGACGACATTTCATCAGCCATATAGTAATGTATTGGAGGCATTACTCCAATATAATTTTGATTCTCTATTTTGTTAAATAAATGGGGGAAGTATCCTTTTGAAGCTTCAAATTTAAACGTTTTTGGTAGCTTAGCTAAAGCTACAGGTAAAAATTTGAGAGAATCTATGAATTTAACGTTAGGACAGGTGATACACATTATTTTTGTACCGTTAGCAAGAACTTTTGGAGCCCACTTTTTCTGATTTTAATAATATTTTGCATAATAGAGGATCCGTCATATCCTTTCATGTTATGCGCTAGAGCAAAAACGTTAGCAATATCGACTAATTTAGATATATAATCTAACAAACTTTGAACGGGGTTATTTTTAAATATATGTTGACGTGGACCGCAAATGTTACAAGCCTGTTCGATATCGCCAAGATTAATACATGTATTGCAGACATTTTGTGAGACGCATAAATTTGGTTCGTGTAAAAATACGTTCTCATATCATAAATATCTCTTTTTTCCTCATTTTCAATGGATATGGTATAAAAAAAATCTACATAATTATCATACATATTGTTTAAACAATATAAATCATTTCGTCCCCGCTCCAAAAGGCTTCTGAGGACTTCCGAGAAAAAGGCTTTATTGACGCGACTAATGGTGTAATTAGATAGATACAGTTGGAATTGTTGTATGTGTTCTCGCGTTGCGCTATCCCCCAGATCAACACCGGCGTTGGCACAAAGCTCGTAGAATTTTTGAGTTAGAATTGGATAACCTGTTTTGTAGAGGTGCAAATCTGGATCATTGTCCTTCCAAGCTTTGGCCAGAATAAGAGCCCGGGCAAGACAATAATTGTCATCATTTGTTACAGTTAATATACCAGGTTTCCTTCGAGAAAACTCCTCAAAACTAACTCCAGTCATTCTGCTACGGTTTTTTCCATACCAAGCAGGTAAAGTAACACGGTTTACGTGTAATTGCATTTTATTATAAGCAAAAAATTTGGCATTCGATTGAAGAATTTTCTCTAAGGTAGCAATTACAACGTTAGTGTTCAACTGATCTACCCGTCGGAAAGAAATGCGTATAGGTTTGTCAGCAAAATTATCATTTCTTAAAACTAAACCTATCTTGTCATCCCCCGCTGAACCTCGAGTGATGTGGTCAATGATTTCATCGAATGCATTCTGTAAGAAGAATTTCAATAAGTTAAACTGTCGAACCGATTTATTAACATATTTCGAAATATTGGACGTCGATTGAGTATATAACTGTACAAATTTTGTTTAAATAATTAAACTATGAATATCTTTTTAGAATTTTTAAATTCTGCATATTTAAAAACAGAGCTAAAATTTTAGAATGTTTTTGTCTTTTTCAATACATTACAACATAAGTTTTTATACTCACACGAAGCCATATGACAGGATTACGCGTATCCTCAACCTCTTTGAATTTGAAAGTTAAGGTCATCGCCTCGGTGTAAAATTTTTTGTATGTATTTAAGCCCAGATTGCTCCTAAAAAATAAGAAACATTGATTTATTTATTTTGTAACAAAAATTGGATCTACAAGGTTACATCTACTTAGATTTTTTTTAGTTTGTATAAAAGCAGAAATGATTCATGTAAAATATAAAAGGTATGGGGTACTTACATTTGTAGACGCATTATTCACACCCGATGGACCTGCACAATTCGTCTCATCCAAGCCACGCTTAGCACCCCTGTTATGAGGTAAAATGTCTAAATTCTGCTGACGGGGTGCACTAGAACCGCCCGTGTGTTGTATGACAGTTCCCCTAACTGATTAACCATTTTCGTAGATAGCTCTCTCTGCAAATTGTTAATTGTTAATTATTTTTACATGATAAAATAGGAAATATTTTTTACTTACTGCTATACTGGCCATTGAACTTCTTGCTCCAATTTATTGTTTCAACTCTCTGGCGCAGTTCAAAATAATTGATCCAATCTTCAGGCGTTAGAATTACACCACCGTTAGTTAACTTATGTTGGATGATTTTGAAAGCCACTAATATAAAATCATCGTTGGTATGAAAGCCATTCTTGAACCAATCGAGGATTGCAATTACGGATAACTCCTCCATTTTAAAGCGCAAAACTCACAAAGTTGTATAAATATAAGACAACAAGGCACTGTTCACAGACGAAAGCAACGAACAGAATGCGAGCCGCCCGCTCAAGTAAATGAATATAAGACCCTAAAAACCTGCAGGCATAAACTTGTCCATTTCTCGCGCGAAAATAATTTTAACGAACTTTAAATAACCGCAGGCTGATTCCCACGACCGTGAAGAATTATACTGTAACGCTCGCCTCGTCTAAATTTGTCATCAGGACATTAAACAATGTAATTAAATTTACACTTCGCCCCTTCAAGCATTATCGCTTCTTGCCAACGTCCGAGGGTGAGATAAGCCGTCTCCAGTGCGGGCTGCGCCGAAAATTGCAAATAAACAATCCGCGCGCCGCTCGTCCCCACCAGAGGATGGACGTGGTGGTTACCACGATAACACGACGCCAAAACGTATAAAAGTAAGCACGGAGCGAATTTTGAGAGAGAATTTTTCCCGTCCCCACATTAGTATCTTCCATTAGCTACAGTCGAACCCGAAGCCTCCAGTCTTGGAGACCGTGTTCCTAGCTAGTATTTAATTGAGCTCATTTCCCGAAGAATCAGCTTTCAGAAGCGACGCCCACGAATGGGAAACCGTTTCGCTGATTAACCTGATACCTGTTAATATCCTGAACTAATAAATTTTGAAACATCTCCTGGAGGACATTAGTAAATAATTGTATCAAAATTTCCTGGAAGACATATTCGAAACGAGGGTTTAACAACCAGGCCGTTTCATATCTCAATTTCGTAACACTAAATAAATCCACCGAATAACATAACATTTGCGCGGCCCGAGCCGGACAAATTTCTTGTTAATAAAGGCCGACACGAAGTCGACCTTGAAGGCCCCTTTAAGATTGCACTTAATTTCTGTTTGACTACAGGACTGGACTTACCGTTCGAAACATCTCCCTGTCGTAACACCGGAGATCTGCGGCGCCCTCGAGGCCATGAGCTGTCGAAGTCGCCTCCACGAACCGGAACTCCAGGTGGACAAACGTCGACAACTTCCCCTCCGGCCGCAACTCGCACAAACACTTCAACGTATCCACGAGAATTACAACGCTAGCACGGTGTCGTAAGGCGAAAAACATAACATATTCGAATTAACCTATATTTGCAGCTACACGCGGTTTTCAACGTCGAACGTGACCTTCGTGCGCGAAGGTTGGCACCACTGCAAATTACTTTGGGCAAATCGTCTCCCCGGCCAGTAGCGTCCCGTCGATTTCTGCAGATTGCGGCCAATCGGACCCTCCATGCACAGATGCAAAACGGGTTGTCGGCGCGTAAGGAACTGGCAACTGGACGCCCAGCATAATTAATTAGATTAATTGTAAAATACATTTTATTTGATTTCTTAAGAGTGATACTTATGTTTGTAAATATTGAACATTATAATTAAACTGTCTAAAATTATCCAAGTGTTTGCTTGCTAATTTCCAAGTGTATATCTGGCTGAACCAAATTATCTCCGACTAAGAAGATACCCGAAGGAAATTTATTAAATTCACTAGCCCTAATTAGCAGAGGGCTAGTACCGTTTCATGGCGCCCGAGCAGGGACCTGAGCTCAGATATGCATAGAGATTAGCAAGCACCCGCCGGAAGCTCCAGAACTAGAATTTGGCATCCGGGACCTGAAAAATATTTGTTTAAATTTGGTTATCTGAATACTATAGATTTTCTATACAAACTCGGTTCGCAGATTTAAAATGGTAGACCAAGAAAGGGACGACAGCACACCAGTGGGCCCCCCGAGAGTAAAAGTAGGGTGGATCTACAATCTCAAAGCAGAGGACCTCCGAGGACTCGCGACCGCAGTGGGGCTAGAAGCAGAAGGTACTGTACAACAATTGAGACAGAGAATCTCAAGACATTTGAGAGGAGATCAAGAGGAAGAGGATACACAAAGCGAGCGTCAAGGAGAAGTAGAAGAGGACGACCACCGGGAGAGTCAGGAAATAGAGCAAAGTCCAGATCCTCCGAGACTTAATAATGCCCAGATTTGTAATAGCATTAGAAAATGGGGCCTAAAGTTTGACGGTACCTCAGACCCCATTTCCTTTCTAGAAAGGATCGAGGAACATCGACGTGTTACCAGTTTCGAGAACAGGAAGTCCTAACCGCGTTGCCCGAGCTCTTTAAGGGAAAGGCATTGCTGTGGATTAGGAACAACAAACAAAAATGGAGAAACTGGGACAATTTTGTGACCGCTTTCCACAATCAATACTTACCCCAGCGCTTTCAATTCCGGATGGTCGAAGAGATCAGGAACCGAACACAGGGCCAGAAGGAATCCGTATCCGACTTCGTCACCGCCCTCCAGACGCTGCTACGCAGGTTCGGAGTTACTAGAGAGCAGGATCAGCTGGAACGTATCTACGAAAACCTTCGCCCGGAATACAAACTTTATGTATGCCGGAAGGATTTTCGCAAACTAGATGAGCTGGTGCAAATGGCAGAAGAGTTCGAAGCCCTCCAGTTGGAGCAATCCTCCTTCCAACCACCCCCGACAGCCAGTCAAGCTTACATGGCGGAGACGGCGTACCAACCTGGAAAATCCAAGGTAGTCTTCAGCCAGAGTTTTAAGGCACCCATAGTTTCGTCTATACAAACCCCAGAAGTCAACCAACGGGTACCTGCAGCTCCCAAGTCCCCTACTCCCTCGACCCGTACCGCATACAGCCGCACCGAAAACTGCTGGAAGTGTGGACAACGGGGCCACCGAAGATTTCAATGCCAACGACCTCCGAAACTCTTTTGTTCGTGGTGTGGCAAAACAGGTACACTAACGAGGGACTGCCACTGTAGAAGGTCGGGAAACGCTTCCGGCCGTCGAGACATGTGAGGCATCCTCGACACCAGAAGGCCAGGGCCTCTTCTCGTCAAATACAGCACCCTAAGTGGTCCAGATGGCTTCAACGGGTCCGAAACTTCCACAGCCGGGTCCCGAACCCGTCGTCCCAAGTATCTACCATCGATGCCCGGTTGTTCCTGCCAATAGTCATTAGGGGAAGGCTATTCAAAGCCCTAGTCGACACGGGCGCCGCCAAATCATATATGGGAAAAGCCCTCCAGAGGTTCCTTAAACAACAAGGAGTTATCAATAAACAACACTGTTCGGCCCGTATCCAGTTGGCAGACGGCCAAATAATTACCACCCAAGGGCAGTACGAACTCACCATTTTTATCCAGGACGACCCATATCTCCTGCAGGCTCGCGTCGTTGATACCCTCTCCAGCGATGTGATTTTGGGACTCGACTTCCTTACCCGATACCAAGCGGTTATTCATCCCGCCTCCCAGGTGATGACACTAGGTCAAACGAAAGTCGTTCTGAACTCGCTACAGGATCCCGAGGGTATGGCAAGCATTAAACCCTTGACCGCTACGCAGTCTGAACAACTAGAAGAGTTCTTAAAAGAAGAATTGGGAAAATTCCCCGATACTGGTGGCCCTACGACACTAGTGGAATACCGGATTTCCCTGAAGGAGGGCGTGGGGCCCATCAAACAGCGGTACTACCCTCGCAACCCAGCGATGCAAGCCATCATTGACGAAGAGGTCGACAAAATGTTGACAGAAGGAATCATCGAGCCGTCCAACAGCTCGTTTAGCTCCCCGGTGGTTTTGGTGAAGAAACCTTCAGGTCAATATCGGTTCTGCATCGATTTTAGGAAGGTGAATGAGGCCACCTGTTCCGACGCTTACCCTCTACCCTTCATCGATGGCATCCTCAACAAGCTTCGTGGGGCCAGGTATATAAGTACCCTTGATTTGAAGCATGGGTATTGGCAAATCCCGCTTGCCATGGAGAGCCGCCCCATATCCGCCTTCACCGTCCCCGGGAGGGGATTGTATCAGTTCAAGGTCCTCCCCTTCGGCCTTCAGACCGCGCCGGCCACGTTCCAGCGGTTTTTAGATAAGATCATTAGTCCAGAGCTCGAGCCACACGCGTTCTGCTATCTCGACGACATCATCGTCGTCAGCCGGATGTTCCAGGACCATCTAAAGCACCTGCAGGAGGTATTCCAGAGACTACGGTCCGCCGGCCTTCAACTTCACCCAGAGAAGTGTAATTTCTGCCAGCCAGAATTGAAGTACCTGGGGCACGTCGTCAACGAAGATGGAATACAAACGGATCCGGAGAAGGTGGAGGCCATCCTGAAGATGGACAACCCTCAGACACCCAAGGCCGTACGGCGCTTCCTAGGTATGGCTTCCTGGTATAGGAAATTTATCCCCGGGTTCGCCCGAATAGCATCCCCCCTGAATGAACTCCTCCGGAAAGGTGTCAAATTTAATTGGACGGAGAGACAACAAGAAGCCCTGGACGGGCTGAAGAAAGCCCTAACTTCAGCCCCGATTCTTGCATGCCCGGATTTCTCCGTTCCGTTTATCTTACAGACAGACGCTAGCACCACCGGACTAGGAGCCGTCCTCATGCAAGTCTTGGAGAATCAAGAAAGGGTCATCGCCTACGCTAGTCGATCCTTAACTCCAGCCGAAACAAAATATTCCGCCACCGAGTTGGAATGCCTTGCCGTGCTCTTTGCAGTAAAAAAGTTCAAAGGCTATATCGAAGGCTACCACTTCAAGGTAGTGACCGACCACCGTAGCTTAAAGTGGCTTCGAAACCTCCCGAATCCTTCAGCCCGGCTAGCCAGGTGGGCACTGGAGCTTCAACAATACGACTTTGAAGTCCAGTATCGTACAGGAGCCCTCAGCCACGTGGCTGATGCTCTGTCCAGAGCTCCAAGAAGTCCCGAGGACAACCTCTCCCCCATGGTCGTCCAGGAGCCAGCCGCCCCATGTTCCTGGGTCCGAAAAATGTCCCGCCTAGTGCAAAGTGATCCAGCAACATTCGGCGCATGGAAAATGAAAAATGGACACCTTTATCGAAGCTTTCCAAATGTAGCTGAAGACTTTGCCGAAGGCTTCCAACCCGTATGGAAGCTATGCGTCCCCAACCCCCAGAGTCGCCAAGTCCTACAAGAATGCCATGACGAACCCACCGCAGGACACCTGGGAGTAACCAAGACGACGGCTAGAATTCAGAAACTATATTACTGGCCTAGGATGCAGAAGGATGTTAATAAATACGTACGCTCTTGTTCACTATGCCAACAGTATAAACATCAACAACAGCAACCTGCCGGGAAGATGTTCTGGTCACGAGTCCGAGGTCCATGGGAAGTCGTCAGCACGGACTTGATCGGCCCCCTCACCAGGTCCGCGAAAGGCAACATATGGCTCCTCGTTGTCCAGGACCGATTCACCAAATGGATCGAGGTGCATCCCTTACGTTCCGCTACCGCCAAAACCGTCAGCCAGGCTAACAAGCCTACGTCTATGCTCAGCGGTAGGGTTACTGCAATGGCGTCGGCGTAAGAAGGGGTGGTTGGGCGTTACCCTCAGCTAGACACTGGATTTGATTGGAACAAAGTTTATTATATTTACACATACAAATAAGCTTATAACTAGGTAACATTTATATACAAAAAAAGAAAAGAAAATGGCGGATTGGCATCCGCGATTGGAAGCGGGTGTGGTCCTTCGGAGGCGGGGCCGGCGGCTTCCTCCTGCGGTTGCAGCGGCGGCGGTGGCGACTGGCGACGGGGCGGCGAGCTGAGAGCAGCGGCGGCGGCAACGTCGGCGGCAGTGCGGATCTCCTTGGCGGAGGCGGCGGCTGGCGGCTTCCTTCGGCGGTTGCAGCGGCGGCGGTGGCGACTGGCGACGGGGCGGCGGGCTGTGAGCAGCGGCGGCGGCAACGTCGGCGGCAGTGCGGATCTCCTGGGCGGAGGCGGCGGCTGGCGACTTCCTTCTACGGTGGCAGCGGCGGCGGTGGCGACTGGCGACGGGGCGGCGGGCTGTGAGCAGCGGCGGCGGCAACGTCGGCGGCAGTGCGGATCTCCTGGGCGGAGGCGGCGGCTGGCGGCTTCCTTCTGCGGTGGCAGCGGCGGCGGTGGCGACTGGCGACGGGGCGGCGGGCTGTGAGCAGCGGCGGCGGCAACGTCGGCGGCAGTGCTGATCTCCTGGGCGGAGGCGGCGGCTGGCGACTTCCTTCTACGGTGGCAGCGGCGGCGGTGGCGACTGGCGACGGGGCGGCGAGCTGAGAGCAGCGGCGGCGGCAACGTCGGCGGCAGTGCGGATCTCCTGGGCGGAGGCGGCGGCTGGCGGCTTCCTTCTGCGGTGGCAGCGGCGGCGGTGGCGACTGGCGACGGGGCGGCGGGCTGTGAGCAGCGGCGGCGGCAACGTCGGCGGCAGTGCGGATCTCCTGGGCGGAGGCGGCGGTTGGCGGCTTCCTTCTGCGGTGGCAGCGGCGGATCTCCTTTGGCGGAGGCGGCGGCTGGCGAAAGTGGCTTTCCAAAGACGGCAGGCAGCAGAGTCCAATGCGTAGGATTGGTTCTAAGTCCACGAGGGTGATAGGCTCTGGAGAGGCTGGAGCTGCTAGCTGGTCCTGGAAGCTGAAGTGGCTCGAATCCCAAGTCCCACGAAGACGGCAGACAGCTAAGTCCAGTAAAATGGATCGGCTCTAAGTCCACGAAGATGCGGCAGACAGCTAAGTCCAGTGAAATGGATCGGCTCTAAGTCCACGAAGATGCGGCAGACAGCTAAGTCCAGTGAAACGGCTGTTGGTCCTGGAGCTGAAGTGGCTGCTGGTAGTCCTGGAAGCTGGAGTGGCTGCTGGTAGTCCTGGAAGCTGAAGTGGCGGCTGGTGGACTCTCCTTGGCTGAGTCAATTCTTACTGCCAGCGTCTGACTATTTAAAGGAGCCAGTCCTTTGTCCAACGCGATCTCGACGCTCATTGGTCGAAGTAGAAGGGATGTTTTGCCCGATTTCGATATATTTTGTAATTATAGCATTTAATTGAGCGGCGTGATCAATTAGCGACTTGGTTTTAGTCGCAATCAATAGTTGATGAAATGCCGAGTCTAACGACACCCAATTTGCTATGATTTGAGTAAAAAATTAGCTCAACTTGGAATTTTTAATGCAATGTTCCGCGTAAAGCTTAATTAAGTATTTTTCTTATGGCGTGTGTTAAAAAGTTTATTATGCTTTGATCGGTTGCGCGCTATTTTTATAAGATTATTGAGACCAATTACGCTTTTCTGGGATGCTTCCTTCGTTAATTAAAATTTAATTTGTAATCTGCATCTTTGCTCGCTGTACTCGGTCGTGGCCCCTGATTTCTTCGTTACAATATGCCTTTCCTCGGGCCGCTGAACTCTCGGCCGCTCTCCCGGGCGCGAGTTTGGCTGCCTGATGGAAAAATTGCTTTTTCTCCACCTGTATATGTGCTATCGCTCTGTGGTTTGTTTTAATAGGTAGCGGTTAATTTTTCCTATCTTCTGGTATCCTTTATGTGTGATTAAAACAGAGCGCACTCTGTTTTAAGGGCGTTTTAGTGAAAAATTCTTAATTTAATCTGCAAACATTCGTGAGGCGTATTTCGCTGGCTGTCACCTTTCTTGGCCGGCCGGCTCCAATAAAGTTTTATGGTTGCAATCTTGCTGCACTTTAGAAATTCGTTGTAATGGCACTTATTTTTATGATTTTAGGGTTTTGAAAAATACTTTTGCGTAGGATCGCGGCGGTTTGTTAAACAGATGTAATATTCTTTGTTCTTCGGGCGCCTTTCGGGCGGCGTACGTTTCCTTTGTTTTTATTCGATCTGTTTAACGGTTCATATCAAGGCCCTGAAAGAAAGGATCATTTATCGGTTTGGTACTCCAAGAAAAATTATTTCAGACAATGGGCCACAATTTATAAGCAAAATTTTTAAAGCATTGGCCGCAGAGTATGGCATCCAGCACCGGTTGACGCCGCCATACACTCCCTAGGCTAACCCTGTGTAGAGGGCCAATAAAGTGGTGGGCACCATAATTGCGCAACTGGCTCGAGGGAAGCAGAACCAGTGGGACGCTTGGCTTCCGGAGGTGATGTTCGCCCTCAATACTGCTAAACATGAATCGACAGGATTCACCCCGGCGCTCCTGAACCTCGGACGAGAGATGCTACCACCCAAGTCGTTACGCGAAGCAACCGATCCAGGCTTCGATCCCGACGCAGAAGCTCCAAGTCCAGGGCTGTATCGTGAACAACTTAAAAAGTTGGAGGATATCTTGGAAATCGTGCGTAATAATCTCGCCAAGGCCTTCGCACGACAAAGTCACCATTACAACCTCAGAAGGCGTGAGTATCATCCCCAGATAGGCCACCGAGTATTTAAACGAGACCGAGTCCTCTCCGACGCCGCCCAAAGGATTTCAGCAAAGTTAGCGCCCAAATACGCTGGGCCCTATGTTATAAAAAGGATAATTTCGCCTGTCATTGTGGAGTTAAGCGACCCTCAAACCGGAAGGGAAGTCGGCCGAGTCCACGTGAAAGACATCAAAAAGGCGTTCCAGTAACCTTCTAGTCCACCTGTTCGAAAAATATCTTGAAAAATCATTCTTACACCTGGCCTGAAGATATTTTTCCAAAATCCTTTTTTTAGCACCTGTAGTTCAAAGCTTCCACGTGCCTCTCTCTCCACAGACAATACACAGAACCGGAAAGGGTGATAAGTCCGGAACCAACAATATAAGAATTCACCCCGGATTCTAGCACCCATATTCAAGTCAACATGCCTCCAGTCAAGAGGAAATCGAACGCTCGACCATGGCCTTTTAAGTTAAGGAAGCCCCGGAAATGCCAGAAGAAAATTTATCCTTGGGTTCCTCGAGCATACGGCCCTCCAGAGACGCCCTCGAGTCCCCGCTGGTCTCCGCTTCCGAGATGGAGTCCGGTCCCAGCCATGCTGTCCCCTCTGCCAGCTACGCCGGAGAGGAATACAGACAGCCAGCCGGAAACTGAACAATCCACGGAGAGTTTGCCGGTGAGGATTCCCCTCGCAAAACTTCACCCTGAGCAGGAGGCCGCTATCCTGGAATTAGCCCAGAAATTCAAGCGGCTGTTCGGTGAGTTCCCAGAGAGCCCAGCCGCCGCTCCAGCGAAAATGGAAGCCAAAACTCCACCAGAACTCCGACCCGAGAGGATCTCCGAGACGCCCTTGGAAGACGCCGTGTTACCTCTCGAAATCCTCACGCCCTCTGGACAACGGCTACGCCTAAAGCGGAAAGATGCCCTCCAGTTAGGCATGATCTGAATCCTGAAGGAGGCCCCGTAACAATTAATTTAGAAAATGCAAATTCTATCTCCATCCAGACACCTGGGGTACCCGGGGAGTTGATACCTCAGCTCCCACGTCTGTCCTGTAGACGCTCCAGGTGATTGCTCCGGGATAGAAGCACCATCCTAGAAGAAGAGGTCCACCTAACAGCGGTCTCCTCCGAAGAGACGGGCATGTGTAACGCTCGCCTCGGGTGAGGGTGAGATAGGCCGTCTCCAGTGCGGCCTGCGCCGAAAATTGCAAATAAACAATCCGCGCGCCGCTCGTCCCCACCAGAGGATGGACGTGGTGGTTACCACGATAACACGACGCCAAAACGTATAAAAGTAAGCACGGAGCGAATTTTGAGAGAGAATTTTTCCCGTCCCCACATTAGTATCTTCCATTAGCTACAGTCGAACCCGAAGCCTCCAGTCTTGGAGACCGTGTTCCTAGCTAGTATTTAATTGAGCTCATTCCCCGAAGGATCAGCTTTCAGAAGCGACGCCCACGAATGGGAAACCGTTTCGCTGATTAACCTGATACCTGTTAATATCCTGAACTAATAAATTTTGAAACATCTCCTGGATGATGTTAGTAAATAATTGTATCAAAATTTCCTGGAAGACATATTCGAAACGAGGGTTTAACAACCAGGCCGTTTCATATGTCAATTTCGTAACACTAAATAAATCCACCGAATAATATAACATTTGCTCGGCCCGAGCCGGACAAATTTCTTGTTAATAAAGGCCGACACGAAGTCGACCTTGAAGGCCCCTTTAAGATTGCACTTAATTTCTGTTTGACTACAGGACTGGACTTACCGTTCGAAACACCTCCCTGTCGTAACACCGGAGATCTGCGGCGCCCTCGAGGCCATGAGCTGTCGAAGTCGCCTCCACGAACCGGAACTCCAGGTGGACAAACGTCGACAACTTCCCCTCCGGCCGCAACTCGCACAAACACTTCACCGTATCCACGAGAATTACAACGCTAGCACGGTGTCGTAAGGCGAAAAACATAATATTCGAATTAACCTATATTTGCAGCTACACGCGGTTTTCAACGTCGAACGTGACCTTCGTGCGCGAAGGTTGGCACCACTGCAAATTACTTTGGGCAAATCGTCTCCCTGGCCAGGAGCGTCCCGTCGATTTCTGCAGAAGGCGGACAATCGGACCCTCCACGCACAGATGCAAAACGGGTTGTCGGCGCGTAAGGAACTGGCAACTGGACGCCCAGCATAATTAATTAGATTCATTGTAAAATACATTTTATTTGATTTCTTAAGAGTGATACTTATGTTTGTAAATATTGAACATTATAATTAAACTGTCTAAAATTATCCTAGTGTTTGCTTGCTAATTTCCAAGTGTATATCTGGCTGAACCAAATTATCTCCGACTGAGAAAGATACCCGAAGGAAATTTATTAAATTCACTAGCCCTAATTAGCAGAGGGCTAGTACCGTTTCAATACCTACAGGTTCTGACAATACTTACGAAACCAGTTTTTTAAAATTATTATCAAACTTTTAAAATTATAGACGATGCAATTCCGCTGCTATAAATGATAATTTTCAAGAAATATTTAGTCTAAAATATGGAAGCGTGACGACACAAGAGTGAAGCGGCATATTCAGGTTAACACCTTAAAATCCTTAGAGCTCCGTGGCCTAGAGGCGTACACGGATGCAACCCAGATGTGGATACGAACGTCGCGGGTTCAAAGCTGAGTCGGCCAGATATTTTTTTAAATTAAACATCCATCCTGTGAATGCAAGAGAGACAACCAACACCATATGAGTACAAGAGAGACAGGTTTACCAATTTGAAATTCAAAACGGGCGCTAAATTAAAATTAAAACTAGCAGCCGAGAGAAGTGCGCGCGCAGAAAACCAAGATGGCCGACCCCCGGGAAGTTTAAATTCAAAAAAATGGAACTTAGAAAAAATCTGAATGGCCGCCGCGTAATTTAATCAGTAGCATATATCAAAATTAATTAGAGCAAACCGCGAAATTAATTGGGTCAAACCGTGGAATTAATTAGATCAAATCGCGGATTTAATTCGCGGTTTAATTAGGTCAAGCAATTAAAAGTGGTGGGGGTGAACTGCCCTTATTCTACTGATGGGGTCAGTATTAACGTTAGTTTTTTTCTTTATTTGTGGGCAATGGATGAAGGACCCAGTAGCTCAAAGCGGGTGAAGTATGACGACCCAAATTATGACGATATTTTTCTAAAGTGGTTTGAAGAGGCTGGCAGCGATAATAACGACATAGAGTCAGAATGTGATGAGAATTTTGCTATAGAGAGCGAGCATGACTCAGAATACGAGTTTGAAAGTTATAAATATTTCCAAATATTACGAAATTTTGTTTAGATGTGTTTTGTTACAGGTGATGAGAACATGGATGCTGAAAAGCCTGAGAGCAAAAGAAGTGACAGCGAAGAAAGTGTAGAAAATGAAAACGAAGGTGTACGAAAGACAAATTATTACTATGGAAAAAACAGGTTCAAATGTTCCAAAGAACCTGCAACCTCCAACAGAGGGCGACGACCACAACACAATATAGTTCTACAGTTACCTGGTTTACGTAAGACAGCGGAAAATATTGGAGATCCTATTGGCCCCTTTAAAGTTTAGAAGCTCTTGTTTAGTGATGATATTTGTGAAATGGTTGTAAAATGGACGAATGTTAGAATAGCAAGAGAGAGAGCTAAATATAAAAAACAAAATACAGCAACGCTTAGGGATCTTGACGCGACTGAATTTTACGCTTTCATGGGATTATTAGCATTTACATCAGTGTTCAAATCTAATAATGAAAACCTAAATACAATATTTGCCACTAATGGAACTGGTAGGGAGATTATAAGGTGCATTAAGTCAAAAGAAAGATGTGCTTTTCTTTTAACATGTTTGAGGTTTAACAATCCAGAAACCAGGGATATGAGGAAAGCAGTGAACCCAGCCGCTCCAGTGTCAGAAATTTTCGATATGTTTATCAAAAACTGTCAGACTTGATATACCATAGGCAAACCAGCCTGCATCGATGAAATGCTTGTGGGATTTAGAGGTCGGTGTAGTTTCAAAATGTATATCCCGAATAAGCCCGTGAAAGATGGGATAAAGATTATGTGCTGCACTGATGCCAGAACCAATTATCTTTTAAATGCATACATTTATACGGGTAAAAATTCGGATGGAAACGGACTATTAGACGATGAAAAGAGATTCTATAAACCTACACAGGCCGTATTACGACTTACAAAACCACTTTTTGGTACGTATAGATCAGTGACTTTTGACAATTGGTTTACCTCGATTGAGTTGGTGCAAGCCATGAAACAAAGAGGCTTAACTTGTATTGGTACCTACTCTGAAGAAGAACA
Source organism: Agriotes lineatus (assembly GCA_940337035.1). Lineage (NCBI taxonomy): Eukaryota > Metazoa > Arthropoda > Insecta > Coleoptera > Elateridae > Agriotes > Agriotes lineatus. The sequence continues at coordinate 129,728 of CALNHX010003307.1, read as the reverse complement.
CAAAGGAAATACCTGCAGTTTTCCTAGCAACAAGAAAGCGTGAAGTTGAAACAAGCCTATACGGATATGCAAAAGATATTACTTTAGTTCCGTACACTACAAAGATCAATAAGGCTGTCCTTTTGATATCATCTTTCCATCACAATGCCAGTACACTCACTAACCAATAAGCCTGATATTATTGCTGATTACAACTGCACTAAAGGTGGTGTCGACACGTTAGATGAGAAATGTAGCAAGTTTAGTTGTAGTCGTCGAACCCAGCGCTGGTCTATGGCAGTATTTTTAGACTATTTGACATTAGTATAGTGAATGCACATGTACTAGTGATGAGAACGAATGAATGAAAACTATCGAATAGTTTGATAGTCACCGATTATTCGAATTATTCGATAGGTAAAACGAATGAATGGTTTTGAATGAATGCTTTTATTCATTCGTCATTTACGCTATAGAGAAACAATCAAAATGGCAAATGAGCGAACTGGTAACGCGATAGGTGGCGCGATAGCACAAAGCCGAACGGAGCGAATTAATATTATTCATTTGGTTTTCAACGGTTGCTACCTATCGAATTGCGATGTACAGCGCTTTTGCAGTAACTACAGATTATTTGATTGCCAAAACAAAAACTCAAAATATTAAATGAATCGACGGCCACCCATACATGCCCCACTGTCTATTCTAAAACACATAGAGTGCACCGCTAAAGCGAATTAGATATCCTTTACACTAACCTATTATACAGGAAAGCAAATTAGATATTGGATCTACCATTTCACATATCGCAACAAGTATTATCAATTATTATCTTATTATTTTATTGGTATACACCTTTAAAAATATTTTGAATTTTAAAGCAAATATGATATTAGAATAAATGCATTCAATAGTTACGAGCATTCATTTAATAAACATTCTTAAGCAAATGGTGCAAATCGGGAAAACGAATAAATATGTTTGAATAAATTCATTCGATAGTTGGTACCAGTCATTTAGTAAGTATTCGATAGTAGAAATCATTCGATAGTGCCGATCACTGGTATGTACTTTACGAATCTTACAGGAATATTGAGCACCTAGAACGCTCAAAGTTTATCGAAAAATTAGCATTTCATCTTGTGGAACCTCATATCAAAAAAAGATTGGAAAGTAAATTTCTACCGAAGAAACTGAGATTGAGCATATGTGAAATCTTCGGCGTTGAAGACGTCGTTAAGCAGCCCTTAGAAATGCGAGTTGAAAAGTTAGAAAAAAGAAAAGACTGTTCACTTTGTCACTACAAGAAGAAAAGAAGAACGGCCTATGTTTGCCAGAGACCAATCTGTTTGGAGTGCGCAAAAAAAGTGTGTAGAGAGTGCTCCGAACAAGCTCAACTTTAGGCTTTGCAGTTTTTTTTATTAGTTTGTTAATTTTGTGTTTTTTTGTTTGCTAGGTGTATTTGTTTATATATCCTTATTACGAGAATAAATATTTTTTTTAATTTTTACGTATAGTTTTTTTTACATAATTGGCAAATATAGATGTGTCACCAAAGGATAGAGTTTCTATTTCAATTTTTTTAAATATTTTGTCATAAAAAGCACCAGACAGTCTTTTTCGTATAGTTTTAATGGTAATGAATTATCTATTCATCCATTCCACGACAAAAAAAAATTGGTTAGATGCAAAACATTTCTTTTAATGCGTCCCTCAGACGGTGTGTTAGTGTAAACGTAATTGATTTAATGTGTTAGTACTGAAGTGTTAAGAAAATGGTGCTACATAACAAATTCTCCAATGCTGAAAGGTTCATTATGCGCAGCATTTTCGTAAGCACAAAAAACTGATGTAGCATAATGTAAAGCGTTTTATGTTTCTACGGGTTTCAGGATATTAAGCCTTTGTTTACATATACAAAAGCAGGCTGGTAACTAAGTCATAACTTTATTTGTATGATAATATGTTTTTTTCTACAATCACTACATAAGTGATCAAAATTGTACAACTTATAAGTTGTGTAAACGTGTCCTTACGCAGTGCGTAAAGTGGATCGATCGCGGCCCGATTAGGGATTTAGTGACTTATTATGTTGGTAGCAACAATGCGTATTCACTTTAGTTACTATAGTTACATATATTTTACAGTTGTTGTTTGTACGAAGCAGTGCAGAGCTGTGACTGTAGCCCCCTAATTTTTAAGGTGTGACCGTAATGATTTGCCAATTAATAAAACATGTCTTTTTTGTTTAACGAAATGAGTGTGGTCGTAGAAAAAATATAGTACACAACTAGAGTTGTAAAGCAATTACGCACTCCTGAAATTACTGCACTCACCGCTGCACGGTTCGTGCGCAACTTTTTCAGTCGTGGGTAATATGTCATTTACAACTCTTGTTACGTAATATACTATTACCGTAGATAGCAATCATTACCCTTCTGAAACTACTGCATCTGTACGGTAATATTCCTTTACTCTACCTGGCAACCATTACTATACTGCAACCAATAAACTATTGAAAACAGCACGGATGTTACGAATCATAACAGCCCTAGATGTTTTAAAATCCGAGCTCCTAGAGCGAGGATTTCAAAACAACATCTGCAGTAGTAATGATACTCATAACATTCCTTGATATATTAATAGCTATTACCTACTTGTTTCTAATTTCTTTGCTATTACAAGGCATTTATGGAAACTGCATCACCTAATCAGCAGCGTAGATTTGCCAATCATATTGTTACGTTCTTAACGTTCGGGCTATTTAAAAATTATAACGACGCTTCTTGTATTAAACATTTATTTACAAGCATTAGATTAATCATTATTATTTACAAGCACACGAGAATTATCAAGCAGATTTCAAATTACAAAAACTAATGCACTATTTCTACGATACATTTATTTATTATTTACACTGGTTAAACTTCAACTATTTATTTGTTTCACTCTTAACACTAACGATTATATATGGTTATTTATTTCTATTATTTATATGTACACCGTGCTTTTATTTATATTACGCGAGCATTTATGTGGCGGCTTACGCCGTGTGAGCTTGATCAGAACTGCCCGTTATTCCCGCTCGCGAGTATTTATATCCCACAAATGAGTCATTCTAGACTTCGCCCGCACATTCTAGCATTCGCAGGTGTTGACTTCGAGCAAGCGTGAGTCACCTGTTGCATCTGCCACGAAGGGCGCTTCCGGAGCGTTCGACCGCGTGACTCATATCTTCGCAGCTGCTTCGAGACCGCTGACGTCACCCGTCTGCGGCTGCTTCCTGAATATTGATCGCGACGGTTCTGGAACAATGTCCGGGGTAACGACCCCAGCCGTAGCTCGTAACAATATGTAAACTCCACAGCATATTCATGATGCAGTTACTTTATTTTACTATATTCATCCAGAGATGAAACACAAGATGACTATTATATTAACTTGTAATATTTAAATTTTAACCTGTGACTTCATACGCATATACAGTAATAATAAACTTCTCGATATTCACGTTTTTTCTATTATTTATAATTATATGTATTTTTTAATGATTATTTAGGAATTATTTCATATCACCAGCAAATCCAAACATCTGTATCTTCCTCGGGTACCGATTTTGGGTTTGATTAGGGTGCCTTGATGTCAATTTGACGTATTTCCCCATTACTAGCATACTGACAGATCATTGTAAAGTACTTTAGAATGAGAGACGACAACGATCAGGGTACGGACAGATCATTGTCCCCTCTCATTCTAAATTACTTTGCATATTTTAATAATAATAATAATACAGAAAACATTTCAAAATTGCTGTTAGTTGGTTTAATTACGGTTCCAAGTACCGGAGGTGCTGTAAACATCGACAAAAGCTAACATGTGTGTAAGGTATGTATAGAAGTTTAGTGATTTGTGTAAACAAACCACCATCACTCTTCAGCAATCAAGCAGTCAGAACAGAAAAAATAAATACTGCTATTTTTTTAAATAATTTTATTACATCATTTTTTCAAACAAAAATTATTATTTGTATTACAAATTATGAATAATGTTGTATCACATAATAGTTAAATAAATATATGGAACAGTAACTTATATTTACAAAATATACAAATTGGCTGCCCAAGAAATTCTTAGTTTTTAAAAGGTAGGCGCGTTAAGCTGAAACAGTTTGTCTTCGCGCTTTTTTATCCAATTCAGTAAGCGACCTACAGTTGCAATTGCATTGCTGGTATCTGTTAGAGGTTCTAAAATCGCATAGAGCTCAAAGCCACGTGTGTCCCAAGCTAGTAGGGCATCCTCAGAGCTCCTTTCAAAAAGCAATTTAAGCGGCCTTGTGGGGCAATGGAGCTTGTAATGGGCACGTCGATATAGGTTCAATAAGCGAGTATTATTTGCTGTGTAAGGGGCACCCACGGTTGGCTGATAAAACTGGGCCGTAGATTTACATTTGTACAAGTAATGCCTTAACTCTGGGAAGCCAACTTCCATGCATGTTTCTTCCTTAACAGCCAGAGACTCGTTAATTGCCTCCAAGCAATTTGCACGCCTCAATCGCTCCACTACACGTTGTTTGGCTTCACTTAACGGAAAGAAAGCGTCCCGCTCCACTGTAAGTAACAACAGACAAGCCTGACAGTCTTCAGCTAAGTATGATACGTGGCCGTACAAGAAACCACTGGCATCAAATCGTGGTAAACATAATGGGGTCCAGATTTCGGCAGTTTTCAAGCTCTCTGAGGCTTGTACTAGATTGAAGATGAGATGTAGATCGTGTGGGTGAATGCAGTATTTCTTCATGCGCACTAGTGTTATAAGTTGGTTGTTGGCTAATAGTATGCCAAACACAAGATTCTGAAAAACAAGAAACTTTTGTTATTAACATTCCATCTAACACTATTAATTTGAGAGAGAAAATCAAAACATTATCGAGTTATTCCTTAATTGTTCAGCCCAAAGTCATAGGCTAATAATTCCTTAGACCTCTAACCTAAATGCAAGGCCAGTCACGGCAAAGATATTGTAAGAATCGTATAGGAGATGGCGCTGGATGCTTGTTTCTCTACTTACTGTAGTGCACCAGGTGCACATTCAAAAGAAAACTAAGAACCACTTATCTGGGAAGCTTTGGCCCTTGTTATCTTTTATAACAGGTAGAGAGATATTAGTCACCGCTCATTACGGCCGGCGTCGCAAATACTTTTACCTGTTGTTATAGAAATAGTCCTCAACTAGAAAATATGACTAAGAACACCAAAAATAAATAAAAATTTTCAAATATTATATTTATTTATATCAATATCTATATAAATATTTATTGTATATAAAGTAATACTACAGAAGTAAATATATGAGCTAAAAAAAAGTGTTGACAAATATTTCATTCGTGATGTATTTTACGAATTTTTCAATTTTTTCAATCATTTATCTTCCCTAAATTTGGCGAGCCGTTTGGTACGCAAATCTAAGCTAAAGGTGCACGACACAAGTATATTAAAACTGCAAAGTTCTTGCACAAAAAACACACGTTCAATAACTTACCTACTTCAATAGATAAAGTGCGTTGGTAACAAGATGTGAACTAAAAGTGTTATCAGTACCTACGCAGTTTTTGTTGGCTTGCATGTCAAAGAAATGTTTTTTGTGTTTTGCGCTATAAAATTAAAATATTATTCCATAAGCGGGTATGCATTTTTAGAGTAAAATTGTTTTGAATTTATTTTACTCAGTTTTGAAGGCGTTTTCGAAAAAATGATAAATGGAGTTGTTCAGTTTAACAAGTTCTATTACCGGTTAAAATATTTGCACTTATTTGTTATAACACCCTGTATAGGTAAACGGAGAAAAGGAAAAAAGACTTAAATAATTTTAAAAAATTATTTCTCCTAAATTTCACAAAAAAATATCGCGTCTTACTTGAATTTTGATAATTATGACCTTTTTTCCGTAATTCTTTTTCAAGCGCTTTTTTGAGTAAATTCAAAAATAACGTCGGTATCTATTAAACTTACCTCCGGAATTTAGAATCCACTGCTTACACCGTTTTTCATCTTTAATGGGAAATGTGAACATATGTAATCCTGGGTTGGTTCTTCGACTCTTCCTGCAATTTTTGTACGCACGCCTATTGCCTGCTAGAGACATTTTGTCTCGTAAAGTTGATTAAAAAACACTAGGGGTACAACTTTTCCAAAAATTCACAAAAACTAGTAAATATCTTTTGTTCTGTCACTGGCTAACAAGCCTATGAGACTGTACTTTACAAGAACAAATACAATAATGTGAAGTCAACTTGCACTGATTGTATGCAAATATAGCAAGTTACAAACAAATTGCTAAATAAATAGTCATTATTCCTCAGGTAAACATATTGAACCCTTCCTTATCAGACCCAGACAAACAACAGATTAGTACGTAAACGTTAGAAAAAGAAAACACGTAACGAGAATGGTGACGTTTCACTCAGTTAATCATCTGGCAGTAACGTGCCGCGGTGATAAATTCGAAACTTAGCGCCATCTTCGAGCGGATTCCAACATCTACTAGATTTCGATGACCATTAGTCAGAGGTCTAAGGAATTATTAGCCTATGCCAAAGTGTATGTGAACAGGGTTCACCCTCCCTAGTAATCCTAAATCTCTAATTGTTCTTTATTGCGTTCTTATCTTCTTAACAAGAATTAATACTGGAGAAGGAATTTCATTAAACTTGGTGATAAAATTACACATCTAGATTACAGTCAGTTCTTAATGTTACTATTATAAAAGATGTACATCATCAATTGTATTTAAAATGTTTTTTTCATTGTGTCAGAAATGAAAGTCAAAATAAATGCAGTATTATGAATTTGATTTTTAGTAAAAAACTTCACAATTTGCTAGATTTTTGCAAATAACTAAATTTCTTCTTCGCATCCATTTACTTCTCTTATTACTCCACTTAGGAATAAAATGAAGATGCAGTAGTTCTACATTATTTTATGCTCAAACCACAGTATAAACAGCAATCAGTAGGGACAGCTAGCTTAATTTCGATGTCAGATTTCCAGTACGCATGTCAGGGGTTTGGCGGTCCTTCACAAATTTACCGACCGCGGCGCGGCACTCGCTTTCCGTAAGCGCCGGTGCGGAAATCAGCTGTAGCCGTTTATGAAAGTTTTGAAAGCAATTGTACCTAGTGTTATGTTAAAAGTCAACATGTTAACATGTTTATTTAATTTATTTTAAGGAGTACTGCTTGGAGTACAGGGGACAAATTATTATTTTATTGTAAATTATTTTTAGTATTTTAATATTGCGTTGTAATAGGTTAGCCAGAGGGTTATAAGTTTGTTTTGTTTATCCAGTTGATCTTTGTATTTTTTTACATATTATATTTTTAGTTTTATTGAGAAATTTTATTTATTCATTAAATCAAGACTTGGAAAAGCGGATGATTAAGTACCTACGTGGCTAAAATAACTATTTTCCAAATATAGTCCACTGCATTTAGTCATAGGCCAAAACTACGGAATAATTCATATGGCAGCAAATAAGGTCTTTTCAGGTGTGTTTCTGTGTCCTGAACAGAAGTAGCAAAAGTCCCGAGGATGGGGTTGTACGCATACAATTTGGCAACGCTGTAACGGGCTGAAATTGGGCTCAAAAATCATTTTTCGCGAATATTTCGGTATCTATCGATTCTACGATAAAAATATATCAGAGTAAAAATAAAGGTAAGGAAATTGTCTAAAAAAAAAAGGTAGATGGTCATTTTTGTCAAAAAATCGAATGAAAGTCATACTCGAAGAAAATATTTCATTTGTAGCCGTTTTTATCACACAGACGCATAAAATGTTTGAAAAAAACCATTCTATTACAAGTCATCATTTCTTTTTGCTCCTGTAGGGCGTCTTTCGACGATTTTTCAGCATTTAGTGTTTCCACCTATATAGTAGCAGGGTTGCCAGCTCTGTACCAGTTCTTCTTTACGTTATCAATGTTCTTCCTTATCACTATTTCACTTTCGTTGATTTACTACACTGCACCCATTGATTCTTTCTCCATGTGGTTTTTGGTCTTCACTTCCCTTTTTTCCCTCTGTTATTGTATTCTAACGCTTGTTTTGTTATGTCATTGTTTGTTTTCCAGAGCGTATGTCCTATCCAATTTCATTTTCTTCTTTTTATCGTTGTCTGTATCGGTTCTTGTTGCGTTTTTTTCCAAAGCTCTTCATTTGCAATTTTTTCTGGCCGGTAGTATATACCTAGTATTCTTCGGAGGCATTTCTTTATGAATACTTCAAGTTGCTTTACATGTTTTTTGTTTGTCGTCCAGGATTCTGCCCCGTATAGTAATACTGTTTTTACGTTTATGTTAAACAATCTGATTTTCGTTTTCATATGTATTTCTTTAGATTGCCAAATTTTATTGAGAGTAATAAAGGCACCTTGGGCTTTATGTATTGTTTCTTTTATATCCCTTTCGCTTCCTCCTTCTCTATCAATAACACTTCCTAGATATGTAATTCTCTCTATCTCTTCTATTTGATCCCTGTCGGTTTGTTTCTTCTATATCTTCTAATGGTTCTCCAAATCTCCAATTAATGCCCGTTTTCCGATACTCCTCGTGACTTGATTTCTGCAAATAAAATCGAACTTTTCCTCGCAATGTATAGTGCTCCTGCTAAAGAAGTATCTATCAATAGCTATCGCTATTCTACCGGGTGTCTTAAAATGAGTTACATCTAGTATGCTTCGCATTTCCCATAATGCAATCCAAAAATTTATTTAAAATTGGCAAGACTGTAAGTCTATGTCAAATTTGAGGATAGCAGGTTAGGTTTTGCGTCAGTTTTGACACAGACTGATGCAAAACCTAACCTGTTAACCTCAAATTTGAGACTGTAAGTCTATGTCAAATTTGAGGTTAGCAGGTTAGGTTTTGCGTCAGTTTTGACACAGTCTGACGCAAAACCTAACCTGTTAACCTCAAATTTGACATAGACTTACAGTCTAGCCAATTTTAAGTAAAGTTTTGAATTGCATTAGGGAAATTCAAAGCATACTAGATGTAAGTCTTTTTAAGACACCTGGTAGCTTGATCAAAGCTGTGAGCAGAAGCAGACCAGTGAAATTGAATTTATTACCACCCACTCTTGACGCAGCTCAACATTATCTATTTCGTGTTTACTTTCAAGTTCAGAAATGGTTAGGTAATGAATTGAATCCTGAAGAGTGGAGGTGGATGTCAAAAGAAAATATATTGTGACCAAGAACAACATGCCAACCTCCTGCGTCTGATTACTTTTTGAACATTGTTCGAAAGGCTGTCGAATGTTGGGGCTTTGCTGCTCACCAGTTTGCGGCAACTGCCGTGGACAATCTTGCTTGAATGATAATAATAATAATATTTAACTTTATTAGCAAGTGCTAAGATACTACAAGAACTAAAAGTAAAATCTTATATTATAAGAGCCGATGCCGTCCGTAAGCACTGGCGCGCGCACACGCAGCATGAACGGCCTGCATACTAGCAAGTAGCGCGCGCGCACCAATGGCGACACCGCATTTGTACTGTTAACGCTGGCAAGATCGGACGTCGGCTGCCCACCAGCTTAAGCAAGCATTTTTATTGTTAACCGTTTCTTTACGCTGGCAGGGCCATACGTAGGCTGACCACGCGTTCTAGTAAACTTATATATTCTAAATTAATGTAACAATATTTTAACATATTAATAAATTAACACTAATAGTGAATACCTAACCTTTTTAGTAAAATAAAATTCTTTGCTCTATGTTTAAATACATACATCGATTTTGAATCTTTGATAACATTATCAAGATCATTAAACATAATTACACCTTTTTTAAACAGTGAATTAAAACCACTACTTGTTGCTTTGTGAACCAATTGATTTCCTCAAACAATACATACAGTGCGAGTGTAAAGTCTGGAACTATCGAAATAGAACTTTTATCAAATGTTTTTGAAAGAAATCCTCAAACACGGCAATTTTTATTTTAAAAAATACATATTTTACTGTAATAGTCACTTTTAGATTGTCTTGTTTTTGAGTTATGACGTTAACGATCATTTTTTTAAACAGAAACCCTAAATTTTTATGATGAATTTGGACAGAGCATGAAATACTGTATTTTCACATTTTCAAGAAAATTGTACGATTACCACTTCCCCTCAATAAATTATCGCAAACGTCATAATTCAAGAACAAAAGATAATCGAAAAGTGACAATTACAGTAAAATATGTCTCATTTAAAATAAAAATTAACGTGTTTCAGGATTTCTTTGAAAAACATTTGATAAAAGTTCTATGTAGATAGTTCCAGACACTGTATAATGAATTTATAGAACGAATAAATGTTGAAAAGCAAAATGAATAATTTTACAACATTTATATAAGTATTACAGTCGTGAAGTAGGCCCACAGGGCATACACATGAAAAAACACGCCTGTACTCAACCTCAAGCGCGGTGTAGAATAGAGTAGGTACTTTAATTACCAAAAATATCAGATAAGTTCAAATTCAATCCAGAATTTTGACAAAAACGATCGCCTTTACGAGAAAATGACCGTCTACCTTTCTTTTTAGACAATTTCCTTACCTTTATTTTTGCTCTGATGTATTTTTATCGTATAATCGATATATACTGAGATATTCGCGAAAAATTATTTTTGAGCCCAATTTCAGCCCATTACAGCGTTGCCAAATTTTATGCGTACAATCCCATCCTCGGGACTTTTTCTACTTCTATTCAGAACATAGAAACACACCTGAAAAAACCTTATTTGCTTCTATATGAATTATTCTAAAGTTTCGGCCTAAATGCAGTGGACTAATAATTGAATACTTTAATACAGTGATATTCAAACTAGAGGTCGCTGCCCCATTTGGGGCTGCAAGAAGTCTGCTAGGGTTGTATGAAAGAAAATGATAAAAGATCAGTTCTCAAATTTATTGGAATAGTAAATGCTTAGTTTAATTTTTGAAATATAATTACGTTTCCAGTAGTTATCAATTATTTAATTTAAACTCGATTTTTTTAATTGCTAACACTATTAGTTTTTATTCAAATTCCATACTCGTGTGAAGTAGGTTTTTTCAATGAACATGTGATGCCATTTGCAACATCTTATATGTGTGAATACAGATTATCACAATTAGACACACAAGATTGAAATTAATTTCTATAGTGCCAAATGTAACAAGCCTTATAAATAAAAATCTGGTGTGATACACTCACACAACTTCCTTTTGCAGTGATCTTATAATTAGCCAAAAATTTGATTTTTAATTTCTTTGCATTTGTCAAAATTTTTCAAAAATTGCAAATTCTACAAAAACGGTACCAAATAGAGAGTTAGTTAAGGAGACAATTTTTTTCTAGAATTCTAAGCTGAATTAAAAAATGTAATAATATACCGGGTGTTCTATTTAAAATAGGAGTTAATACAAAAAAATAGAAAAAACAAACAAAAGAAACCCATTTTAGAAGTATTCAACTGGAAAATCACCTATCTCACATCAATACACATTAAATATGTAATAAAAATATAAAGTTTGAAAAAAATTGTTAGAGCCGTTTTTGAAAAAATAGAAAAAAATTTAAAAATCGCAAGAGTAAACACCTACTTCCGGTTATGCGATTTTCTTCAAAAGCTTGCTGTTTCATCTACATAGTACATAAAACTTATATATCAAGTTTCAATGTCATATCTCTTTTCGTTTTTAAGATATTCTGTTCACAGACACACCCACAGACAGACAGACAGACCAATGAAAAAAAATATGTTTTTTGGGATCAGGGGACTCTAAAACGTGAAGATCTGTTGAAAACTCAATTTCAAATTTTTGGGGTGAATCCAATACTTCCTTTATCGTAAAAGGAAGTAAAAAACAGGCTCATTATTATATGTTATATTGTTTTTTTATTTTTCCTTGGAATTTAGTTTTAGGTTTTGATTACTTTTTGTCTATATTCATGTAAATGTTATACATATGTATTAAAGACGGAAATAATGTTTTTTCTTAATCTTATTATCAGCTGACTTGAAACTTTCAACAAATGCAAGGAAATCATGTAATTTATCTAAAATATTAAAATATATTTTGTGTATAATGACAACAAATTCTTTCACACGTTTTAAAATCATTTACCTGATAGTGAAGTACCTAACATATTAAATTTTACGAGAATAATTTAATAAGTAGATAATGTATTTCAACCTACCTATTCAAAAATGCAATAAATGTTCAACAGAAATGTAGAACGTGGAACCAATTAAAGACTATTCTTCACAAAAGTGACGTAAAGCATGAATCTTTGAGAAAAGAAAACATAAAATACTTCCAATATGTTACGCTCTTGCTTTAAAGTCGTATAAAAATGTTATACCGGGTGACCATAAATGATTGTGATTTTTTTTCTTAGGTTGGCGCTGTTTATGTTGGTGGAACTGTAAGACTATGTCAAATTCGAGGTTAGTACGTTAAGTTTTCCGTCAGTTATGACCATATATTTATACTACTATATTGCTAGCGGCTATGAGTGAGGTCACGAAGGAAGTGAGACAGACAACCAACTCTTCAATGTATATGGTGAGCTATGCGCAAGCGCGTCAGCGTCGACCGCGCGGTGGGGAAGTAATCAAGTTTAAAATTCGCTTATAAAGGCGGAGTTCGAATTCTCACGCATGCACACGAGACGCGTAATAGTCAGAGTGAGACTATGTCGGCGCCGTAATGTTTTCGGCCGTTCCCAGGCCCTACTAGCAATATATGTATAATACATATGGTGTTGACACAAACTGACTCAAAACCTAACCTGCTAACCTCAAATTTGACATAGACTTACAGTTCCACCAACATAAACAGTGCCAATCTAAGAAAAACAATCACAATCATTTGTGGTCATCCGGTATTATCAAATACAGTCAATCTCTCATTCACATTTTATTTAACATCTGGTTGGCCATGACTGTTTCAGTTTTCAAGCTTCATATACGCTCGTATTTTTAGTGTGTGTATAATCCTGCCACATTTAATGTGCATCATAGCCAGACTGTAAATAGGTAACAACTTTTCATTACTTTTTATAAGTCATAGAGCATTTCGTAGAATGGAACCTAGTTTCCGCCTATTCTACTGAAATTCCTACTTTGAGTACCTACTAGTTATTGAAATTCTAATTCCTGGCAAACTATGGAAAGATTTTGAAACATACCAGATAACGAAGTTAAAAAATGTTACAACATAGATTAGATTAGATTAGATTAGATTACACGACTGCCTTTTGCTGGCATGCGCACGTCAGCCCTTAGGGCTTTTTGTACTGTCGGGAGTTTTCAAGTTCGCAAGCCGACATCCGTGTCTTTTACTAGACTTGCAATGTCCCCTACTAGCTTGTGGTTGTCAATAGAGTTAAGGCTCCAATCGAGTTGGTGTCTTTTACGCTCTAATGCTGGGCATTCAAAGAGGATATGATAGGCTGTTTCATCATCCTCTTGGCATAGTCTGCAAACAGGTTCATCTCTATAGATATTGATCCTGTGCATAAATTCTCTGAATGCTCCAGTGCCTGTTAGTAGACTGACTACTTGCTTGATTCGAGTTCTGTTCAGTCTCAACAGGGTTTTGGTGGTATGTGGATTCGGAGTTTTTAGCAATCTTTTGCAGTGTGTTGCTTGATTGTAGTTTCTCCACCTTAGTTGGTGTGTGTTATTGACCCATTCATTAATGGCTGAGCGGGCTTGATTTTTCTGAATGCTTAGACCAGGTTCTGGACCGGTCATTGCATTACGGGCTGCTTCTTTTGCGAGCTTGTCCGCCTTTTCGTTACCTTCAATACCTTGGTGACCTGGGATCCAGCATAATTTTACTGTATTTCCCTGGCTTAAAGTTTGAAGTTTGGATTTGCATTCCTTGACCAGTCTCGATGAAGTACTGAAAGCGTTTAACGCTTTCAATGCTGCCTGACTGTCTGAGAGAATGTGTATGTCTCGATTGAGCAGCTTCTTTTCTATGCTGATGTTTGCGCATACGTTAATAGCTTGTACTTCAGCCTGAAAGATGTTACAAAACTTTCCTAGACTGACTTTTTCGTTGGTTCTAGGATTGGTACTGTACACACCGGAACCTGTACCCCCTTCAAACTTAGATCCATCAGTGTAAAAAATGATGTTCTTATTTGTTGGAGTTGGTAGTTGGTCCGGATTCCAACTTGTGTGTACAGTAAAGTTCTTTTCAAAGTCATAGGCTTTGATTATAAGATCAGAACCCATTTCTAATATTGGGTTGTTGATGTGTGACATGATCTTGCCATGTCCTAGATTATTAGCTGTGGTCATCCAGTGACCTGTACTTTGTAATCTGTAGGCTGCCATTCTGGCTTCACCTTCCAGGAAGATGTGCAGAGGTGGCAGATTTAAAATAGCATTCAGTGCTTGTCCTGAGGTGCCTTTAAAGGCTCCAGTGATGCACCGATTAGCTAGATATTGTATTCTGCTGATTTTGTGGATCGCAGTTGCTTGTTTTATTTTGGGCCACCAGGCGATTATTCCATATGAAATTATTGGTCGAACCATGGTTTTGTACAGCCAGAGGGTCAGTTCCGGTTTGAGCCCCCACGTACTACCTATGGCTCTTTTTCCAATAACTAATGTTTGTATGCACCTGGTGATTGTTTTGTCTAAGTGGGAGTTCCAAGTTAGTTTGGAATCGATGGTTAGACCTAAGTACTTAACCTCGTTCTCCCAGTTGACATTTGTCTCAAACAGTTTTATGTTCATTCTGTTTGTGATGTTCTTTCTACGAGTGAAAGCGACGAGAGTGGCTTTGCTGGGATTAATTCTAAGATTATTCTCTAGACACCACTCTTCGGTTATCTTTAGTGCTGATTTCATTACATTGTCTACGGTTCTTTGGTATTTACCTTGAATCAGTATGACAATGTCATCAGCGTATCCTTGAGTGTAGTAGCCTTTGTTATTGAGTTGGATCAGCAGTTCATCAACTGAGGTCACGAAGGAAGTGAGACAGACAACCAACTCTTCAATGTATATGGTGAGCTATGCGCAAGCGCGTCAGCGTCGACCGCGCGGTGGGGAAGTAATCAAGTTTAAAATTCGCTTATAAAGGCGGAGTTTGAATTCTCACGCATGCACACGAGACGCGTAATAGTCAGAGTGAGACTATGTCGGCGCCGTAATGTTTTCGGCCGTTCCCAGGCCCTACTAGCAATATATGTATAATACATATGGTGTTGACACAAACTGACTCAAAACCTAACCTGCTAACCTCAAATTTGACATAGACTTACAGTTCCACCAACATAAACAGTGCCAATCTAAGAAAAACAATCACAATCATTTGTGGTCATCCGGTATTATCAAATACAGTCAATCTCTCATTCACATTTTATTTAACATCTGGTTGGCCATGACTGTTTCAGTTTTCAAGCTTCATATACGCTCGTATTTTTAGTGTGTGTATAATCCTGCCACATTTAATGTGCATCATAGCCAGACTGTAAATAGGTAACAACTTTTCATTACTTTTTATAAGTCATAGAGCATTTCGTAGAATGGAACCTAGTTTCCGCCTATTCTACTGAAATTCCTACTTTGAGTACCTACTAGTTATTGAAATTCTAATTCCTGGCAAACTATGGAAAGATTTTGAAACATACCAGATAACGAAGTTAAAAAATGTTACAACATAAGTCAAATTGACTGTTGCAGAAATATAAAATAAAGAAATATGGCCAAGGCAATGTTAAATAAATTGTGAATTAATTATACTCCATTTATGAATATAATTTCATTTAAAAACACACTAAATTACACCTAACTTGAAAGATTAACAGCGCTGATTAGAAATACATAATTAAATTCTAATTACCTTAATTTTACTACATGACTGAACTATAGCTGAGCTAATGGTATCTCGCACTGAAGCCGTCAAAGGAAGGCATTGTACAGCTCCCAACGTGAAAGCAGGCTCATGTTCTGAGAAGTCGAGCAAGTGATCTATGAGACGCTCCACACCAGTTAATAATCGGCGAAGATCATAGTTGCGCCTCTGTTCGTATATTTTAACTAGACGGCTTAACGTCAACATACTGGCAATCTGATTGAATACATAACTAAAAATTGTTGGTGTAAATTAACACATCAAGCTACATCTGTTAAGTTATACTTCAACTGTGATATTAGTTGTGAAGTGCACTCTTCTGTTTTTGAAACTGCTACCAATATTAGCGGATCTTTAAATAAAAACACAAACTTTGTGTCACCGGCGTGCACACTTCTTATTGAATCATCATCTGCTTGTACAAAACTTACTAGGGCCTGCATAATACCGAAATAACTAGCAAATCGATCTTCATTTCCATACCTACAACAAATAATAAAATTGTTTTATTGTTTTTAAAACACCAGGGCCAGGGATTGAATTCACTATCCTTGCAATTGATGAATCTAATATTTACATTAATAACAATACTTACCTTGAATAAATTGGTTTTCCAGCAGAACTTAGCACAAAAATATGTTTTGATTTTGCTAGCCACTCCTCATCCCGCATAAATTCCTCATCTTGACTGCTAACTGTTGTTACAGAGCTGCAGTTCAAGTGAAGATCATTATCAAGGTTATTGCAATTATCCAAAAATTCATCCTGTGTGGAAGACGAAAAGTTAGAATTTTTAATTTCTTCCAGACTTGAACTCATTTGCTGGAAGTTTTCGTAAGAATCGGTGGTGACCAGGGCACTTTCGGGGGCTGCACCTGGTTCCACTTCGCAATTTGTTGCCATTATTGACACGACTTCGGAACATAAGGATATGAAACTTATCAATTTACAAACATTCCAAGTTAGTTTATAGGGAAGGGTATCTTTTGCCCACTTTATGCTATCCTCACATTCTAACCTAGAAAACTCTTATTTGGTTTTTGAACCTCATTCCATTTTCCATTTGTCACAAGGCGACGTTGCCATATCACAAATTAGACTTTTACCAGATTATACAAAGTAATAGGTTTGTATCAATATGTATATCAATGAATCCATTAAATAATTATTACACAACAAACATATTGAGTTAATTTTTAATTAGTCGCAATAGATTATAATTAAGTACAAATAAAGAAAAATAAATGACAAAAGTAGTATAATAAAACTGAACAAATATAATCTGCTTATTACAAAACTTCTTCCAAACTCAATATTAATTTGTCAAGCTGCAAACATATTAATAAGTATAGCCTGTTCATTTTTACTTCCTTTTACAATAAATAAAGTGTTGGCTTCACCCCAAAAATTCGAAATTGAGTTTTCAACAGATCTTCAAGTTTTAGTCCCCTGAACCCAAAAAACATGGTTTTGTTCATTGGTCTGTCTGTCTGTGTGTGTGAACCTGCCACCATCATATTATTCATACTTACCTACGTTTGAATTTCCACAGCAGCCCTTTATGGACTTTTTAAATGAACATATATTTGATTAGTATGGAATAAAATATTGTGATTGATTAGTGTATATATTATCTGTAACTTTATTTACCTTGCGGTGTAGAGGCTGGTGCTCTATGCGCTGGCATCTGGCGGTACAATGCTCAACTTGCCCCAGATTCGGGATACAGAGTTGGAGCGCGCCTTTGGTGCTTGCGTAGCAACCATTGTGTGACGTGTGTGTTTTGGTCTTACACGAGGAAAGAGAGGGGACGCGTAAAACCAACAGATGTTGTGTTACCGGTTGGCTCCAAGCGTATTCTGCCAGTGACAAGAAACAGGTGTAGAATATTTACCTATGAAAAGTAATTCCAGGCCCCTTACGGCCATTGCGGCTTTTACAGCCATAGGCACAACAAAACACCACTTTTTCCAAAACAAATCACCAAAATACACGAAGGTGCCACTTCCAATGTTTGGCTCCTAAAAATGGCGTCGGATCGATTTTCGGTCATACGTTCTGCGACTGTCCGTAAAGCGGAATTACGCGTCCCCTCTCTTTCCTCGTCTAAGGTCTTGGTGATATGTTGACCTTGTTACTCTATCTCTAGGCCTGTGATTCTGAGTAGAGCACAGTTAATTCGGTGCCCAACTATGAATGGTCTCACCGAGCCCGATTACAATCGCCAAGGACACGGAAAAATTCCGTCCTCCGCGGGATTCGAAACGAGGACTTGCTTAATGCAAGCCTGGCACTTACCCAGCTGCGCCACGCGGCTTCTTCTGTGATTGATTAGTATGGAATAAAATTATCAATGTATCACGTGAGTTATATGATATTAATAACCGCGGACAACTTACAATCCCTCGGGCCTGACGGCCCTCTGGATTGCAATCGCATTGCCCTCGGTAATTAACATCTTTATAACTCTCTTGATACATCAACATCTATAAAATAAATGCAAAGTGATTTGAGTATATTGCACCATTACATTTTTTTCACAAAGTATTGCCATTCTAATGGCTTATCGACTTTTAAAGAGATAGTAAATAATTATACCTAGGTAATTGTTAATTTCTTTTTACTGCCATTTACAATAAAGGAAGTATTGGATTCACCCCAAAAATTCGAAATTGGGTTTTCAACAGATCTTCACGTTTTAGAGTCCCCTGAACCCAAAAAATATGTTTTTGTTCATTTGTCTATGTGTCTGTCTGTCTGTGTGTGAATAGAATATCTCAAAAAACAAAAACAGGTATGACGTTGAAACTTCATATACCGGGTGTCCGTTCTCAAAGTCGAACATAGACGATTAACATTGTATTGAACGTTTTTGCCGATTCCTGCTCGCCGATTCAACTTACAGGGAAGGCAAGGGTATCAATGAAAAGATAAAATTATTACGCATCAAATGGTATCAAGAATAATATTCAATATGCGATTTTTATTTTAAAATACTAATTTAAAACTTGGGAATTTTTAGATATGCCATGCTTTGCTTTTCAAGTTCGATAGCATTTGTCAAAAAAATTGGTAATTAGTTGGCGTAAATCAGGTATTTTCTGTCAACGTCTGTTGAAATTATCTACAGAAAAATGAATTATTTAAATGAAGAACGAGTAAATTCACTAATGTTAATTGCCTATGTTCGACTTTGAGAATGGACACCCGGTATAAGTTTTGTGTACTATCTAGATGCGACAGCAAGCTTTTGAACAAACTCGCATAACCGGAAGTATGGTGTTTACTCTTGCGATTTTTCAGTTTTTTAAAGATTTTTTCAAAAAGCGTAAGTTTGTAGTTTTACGATATAGTGGATTTTATGATTTTAAGGAAAAAATCGTTGATCCTGCAGATCCTGGTCAAGATAATGGGACAAACTTATCAAATTATTGTATTGTCATCGGTCCTTGATAACTGTGCAAAGTTTCAGTTCAATCTGAAGTTTTAAAGTGGGTGAAAATCGCATTCAAAGATTCCGTTGCAAACAAACATACAAACATACATATAGGTGGAACTAATAAAAGCGTGTTAAAAAATATTCTTACGCTCTGCTCTCTCCGACAACGTACGAGCGCTTTTTCATTTAAGAAAAAACAAATATCTGTGAAGGATACCACAGAGAAACCTTTTTTACCAGGTAGTAAAATTGGACGAGGCGCCCCCCCTCCCCGTTTAATTTTACGGGGGGAGGGGGGCATTTGGCCTCCTCTGCCCCCCACTTCCGCGGTCCCTGAACAGATTTTCACGTTTTAGGGCCCCCTGAACCAAAAAAACATGTTTTTGTTCATTGATCTGTTTGTGTGTCTCTCAGTCTGTGTGCCAACAAAATATCTCAAAAACCTTCATATACAAGTTTTGTATACTATCTAGAAAGATGCGACAGCAAGCTTTTGAAGTAAATCCCATAACCGGAAGTATGGTGTTTACTCTTGTGATTTTTCAGTTGTTTTCGAGTTTTTCAAAAACGGCTTTAACGATTTTTGCTAACTTTACATTTTTATTACATTTTTAATGTGTATTGATGTGAGATTCCTCTAAAATGTTTTTTTTGTTTTTCTTTATTAACTCCTATTTTAAATAGGACACCCGGTATATTATTACATTTTTGAATTTAGCTTAAAATTATAGAGATAATTTGTCTCTTCAACTAAAGCTCTATTTTGTACGGTTTCTGTGTAATTTGTAATTTTTGAACATTTTTGACAAATGCTTAAAAATTAAAATCAAATTATTGGCTAATTATAAAATCACTGTAAAAGGAAGTTGTGTACAAGTATCATAACAGATTTTTTTAAGTGTACTAACACGTTTGTTAAACACATAACAATCAAATATCATTTTGCCATTCATAAATGTCAACATTACTATTCTTAGAATGTCAAAAGTGGAGTGATATATGTATATTTATTGACAAATGTCTACATCACCATACCAACCTATTTTAACTTGTTTTTGGATTCGTTATCTGTGACGAAAATGCCAACTTCCCGTATACTTGTTGGTTGGTCTGACAACAACAAAATAACAAGCCTGTTATGAATATAACGGTACAAGGACCCTTATAGAAAATCGTTTTGTATTTTGTTAGATTATTTTCGACCTCTTTCGTTTTGCTCAAAATTACGTTGAGTTGATGCCGCTTTAATAGGTTTTTTTTGTCTTGATAAATTTCTGAAGACGGCCCTGTCTAAAGTTCAACCCTGGATCTTAAAGCTATATTTTAAATTTTATTTGGCCTACACGCTAACGCACCCCGAGCTGCGGAATTTTTCCCTGTAAGCATTTTCCTTTAACGCACAGAGCGTGCGGTTGTTTCAACCGTCGGTCGCCGGTACCCACATAAATCAAATTCTTTATTTCAAGTAGAAGCAAAAGCAGTCCTTGAAGCCTTAGGTTTTCTTTCAGGCAATTCAGCGCTCAAAGTTCTTGAAAATTGGTCGTGTAATTCGATACCCTGGGACTCGTTGCAACAGCAAGAAATTTTTTCTAGATTACAGGGCTGTCCAACTTCAAGGGACCCAAGGGCCATTGTAAAAAAATTGATGGTTACGAGGGCCGCATCTTAAAATGTGTCGTATCCGACCATGAGTGATTTGTAATAAATATAAAACGTGTATATTTTAATACTAATTTTTATTTATTCAAGAAGCTTAGGTTACTTTACAAAAAGCATTGAAACATAAAAGAGATATACAGGGTGTTCCCTGAGGTAACCGACAAACTTACCATATGTTCTAGAAGTGCTTCTAAACAAAAAAAAAACCTATTCACTTTAGGTTAATTCCTTTCCGTTCTTGAGATACCGACAAGAGAAAAAAAATACATCAATTAATGTAAATTTACATATAGAGATGTGACGTTTCACCCCCTTACTAGGGGGTGTAAAAGATTTACCCCTCGGGTTAAGCTCAAATCGGAGAAATGCGTTCACTCAAATAAAAACACCAGATAATTACCAAAACAAATATAATGTTTTTAGCTAGTTACAATTATTAATTAAAAATAAATCTGAGTTGTACATTATTTAAAATTAACATGTTCTTCTGGAAAGGTGTCTGGTTTCGTGGGTCAAGCTGCAACCCAATGCACCGGCGAGTGTTGCGGGTTCCTATTGGTAGTCCTCCGGTACGCACGCCGATTCTTGGGGAAATGGGCTGAGTGAGTCTCTTGTTCCTGCAAACTTGACCTTCCACTCAGCAGTGATTTTAAGCTGTAATTTTTCGGTGAATTTAGCGGCCGTTAGTGCCTTAATCCTGGTTCAGAGGTTGCTGGTACCTTCGGCGTCGTTCTTGGAGCGAACGCGGTATCAAATCCTGCAGATGGAATTTATTCGCCTTGAGCCGGAAAATGATGTTGACATTTCCCCAGTAGGCAATTTGCGGGCTGCGGAATCGAACGTCCAGGAATTCGCCTTGTAATGGTCAAAAAGGGGCCCTGCATGTGAGTTTACGGCGGCTACAGGACTCTAGCCGCTCACAAGCGGGGTAGAGGCTGCGATTCCTACAGGTTACAGATTTAATTATTAGTAAAATGACGTTATGAGGAGTATTTCACCTCTCGGGGGGCCGGGATTTGCGTTTAAAAATTAGCCGGTCGGAAATAGCTTTTAAGCAGTTAGCCCTGCAAAACAGTACAGCGTATTAAGACAGGGTTAAAGCCTCAGAGATTCGATTTTCCAAGAAAGTTCAACAATCAAGGTAAAATCGAATTCTAGCGGTCTTGCTCTTGCGGGAAATTTGAACAGTACAACGCAACACACCCTTGAAGCCTGGTCTGGTAAGGGTTGGAGGCCTACGCCGTTAGACAGTTTAGCGTGTCAGACCGGAGAGCCCAGGTAGAAGAGGAGAGGATAGGATCAGGACTGGTGAACTCAAGGGAGAATTCGATCCGCGGGCCACAAAAATATCCTTGCGGGCCGCATGCGGCCCGCGGGCCACATGTTGGACAGCACTGTTCTAGAACGTTCTATGGGCAAGTGAAATAAGTTTTGATAAGCCCTTAGTTAACCACACATATAGAAATGATGGTTTTGGGGGTCGAAGTTTTCTTCCATTGTATTCTTCACGCGGAGTCCTGATTTGAAATTAAAAATCTGTACCCAGCACTTGAGTAAACTAGAGGTGGTGTTTTTTTTGCACCCCCGGTTCGCAGCTTGTGCCGCGAATCGGGGGGAGCTTTTGCTAACATTTGGTGATTACATGGTGAATCCTTTTTGGTTTTTGTGCGAACCTTCCGAGTGCCTTGGGGCACGTTAATGGCGAGTGCAGTTAAACCCGAATCTTCGAAGTGAACATTAATTCTTGGGTGTCTTTGAAAATGCGCGGTGGGCAGAGGAAGTGTATTTAACTCGACGTTGTTAAATTGGCCGATTTTCGTTTCGTACAGTTGGTCTCCGGGGAGACTTTTGGCACTCTTTGCCGATTCGATTAGAAACGATATCTGAAGAGCCTCAACTAACTTTTTTCCCTGTTAAGTCGGGAAAAAAACTATTGCGTATTGCATATCTGTGTCAACGTCGGGTTTAATTAAAGGAAGAGCCCGCTGCGCAATATAGTGTTGTTTGCTGTACCTTCTTCGTATGATGGTTGCTGCCGACTGTCTTCAATTCCCTCGAGTCCTGCTGCCTCTTCTGGAGAATTTGCTACACCTTTTGCATGTCTCGCCAGGCCTCCACGAGGATGAGTACACCTGCATCTAACACTGCATGCTTCAACTCAGGTAGGCGCCTTGTATTGTAATTCTGGTGCCTAACTTAAGGTGCGATTTTATATTTTATTGTGCGTCAGTGCTTATAAACGTTGCGTACGTCCGCTAGGACTTATGATCTGTCTCAGTTAATGTTTACCAGGGGCTTTACTCCTGGCGTCCATTTTATGTCACTTGTTTTGGATAATATTGTGTTTTTTGTGTCTTTGTAACTAGCCCTTAAAATATATTTTGGTTTTCGTGGGGCCCCCTTTCATATTCACGTAGGATATCGTATTACTAAATTTAAACTCACCTCCGGGTGTTTGTTTTAATGTACCGATTTGTGTAAACTGTCATTTGTTCCTTTAAATAATAAACTTGTTATAGTCAGTTCATTCTTTTTATGAATTTTGAAACCCCTTCTGGGTCATCACTAATCCAGTGTGGCAAAGGCCAAGTGTAATTAATTTTGTGAAGTTAAAGCATGCTCTTTTGATTAAGCGAGCCCCGAGATTTGGGCCAGTCAGTGTTCGCTTGTTATTCTTTAGTGACGGTGGCCTTGAAGGTAAGTGATTTAACGACAAGGTCACCCGGCTACTCGGAGGAGGCTTGGTAAACAACAGGCTGAGGTGTTCAGCAACGTACCTGGAGGACTTCTACATAGGATACGTGTATTGTTCTTGGTTCTGGACACGTTAGCCACCCCTAATCAGAACCAAGTGGCGCTCAGGCATTTCTTTTTCTGTTAAGCAAGCTTTAGGGTAAGTACCCCGTCGGTTTTCCATTTAAGTCTTCGAACTACCCCTTCCCGACTGAGCTAAGTGCGAGTAACCGGAGCAACAACATCTGCTCCGACACATTAAGATCTGTGATTTCTAGGGAAAGCCGGCGAACCCTGTAGTTTGTACTCGATTTTGGACAATCAATACGACCTATGTCGATCTGATGAATTAATACCGTAACAATTTGATTACTACAGAAACAACAATCGCGCGCTTTATTTAGGCAAACAATATTTATAATATTCGAGGGTATTTCCACTTTTATTAGTTGATAGCGCAAAAAATATTATAGGAGACTCGATCGTTAAGTACCGTATTCGAACAGGCCTTAAAAAATAGCAAACTTTTATTCGACGTGTTGCAAGGCACTTGCCGATCTTGTAACGTAATATACTATTTCGGGTTCGTTATCTGGGACGAAAAGATCAACTTTCCATATCCTTGTTTGATATGTTTGATATGACAATAAAATAACAGGTGTTATCTATATAACGGTACTAGGACTGTTATAAAAAATGCTTTGTATTTGGTTACCATAGAAACAACACACACAACGCACTTTATCTTTAGCAAATAACAGCTACTGGCACGGGCTTGGCCAGTAAAGAGAAGCAGCAACGTCATTTGCATTTAAGAATTTTTTATTAAAGATTTACTACTACTACCACCGACAAACTGATAATCCGATTCTCAGTTTGTCGGTGGTTCTGCAAAATGTGCTGCTGTAAAGGTACCAATTTAGGCTAGCTGCAGTTTAAGATTTGTGTGTACTTTGGATATTTTTAGTTTTGTATGAACGTACGGCTAATTAGCATTATTTCCTAAATTACGACCCCACTTGTATATGGATTTTTCGAATTATTCCTCCTGAATTTAAGCATCTCGAGCTATTCGCTTGCAGCCAATGGTTTTAAGCACACTCATTCTGTGTATCTCTGTTTCGGTATGCTGGCGCGCTAAGATTATCCGCTTGTTGAAATATCGACCCGTCTGCATGTTTCTAGCGAGAAATTAAGAGATAGATGCCTCTGTCTGAGAGAGCAAGTTTTGCAGGAGAATCGATCCGGGCGTTCGTGTAAGCGTGAGTTTTGGACGTTTTGTTTATTTGTGATATTTTAACGCCTAACGGTCGTACCTTGGTGTGTGTGATGTGTACCGCCTGTTTTGTTCCGTCTGCAAGTGTTGTTTGTGTCCCGCATTTCTTAGACTCTTTATGAACTGCACGTGGTAGCGCTCGCAGCCGGACGAACTGGGTATTGTTGTGGTTTAATGTAAGCCTAGAGTCTTTCGTATCGTGGAGTGGCGCTTCTGTTACGTCGTTTGACGGACTATCTGTGGAAACTTATTAGCAGCTTATCATTGTTTCGTGAAGCTATCGCTTTTTACTGTTCTGCCAATTTACGGTGCTTCGATGTCGCCTTCAGTAGTGGATAAATCCTAGGTTCCGTCGGCCCGCAGACTATGGTTGAGTTGGTGCAGTCTTCCTTGCGTGGCTTATGCAGTGTCTGGAAACAGCAGCCGTCGCATCAACATAGAACACGGAGTATAGCTAAGCCAAGCTTCTTAAAGGTACCGTACATTGTATTAAATTTTACAGTGCGAATTAAAGTATACAGGGTGTTTCGCCTAATAATCGGACAGTTGACGTAACATTGCGGTCGTTTAACTATTATTGTGTGCCTTTTTGCATTTGTCAAATCATTATAGTTGTTTACCTGTCATTACAATTCATTTACCGTCAGTTTTCATGATTCTGTTTGACTTTATGTAATAGTATTTGTAATGTGTCGCAACTGCAACTTGTTTAGTTGAATACTGCTTTTTAATTCAGCATATCGTTTACCAGTAATGTAAATAGTTGATGTCAAGTTTACCTAATACTTTAATAGATTAAGACGTTACGCAATTTACCTAACTACCGTATGCTAACCCATTTTATATTTTTATGTGCATTTATATATTCAAATATTTTACTAATGCATTTCATGTCTTTTAACTGTGTTTTTCTTTGTTATTTTGCATGCGATTTGTGTATTGTATTTTGCAGTTGTAAGAGGAGTTTGGCCAGCTGATCAAGTAAGTTTTCGAAAGGTAAGTCTGTTGGTGCTGTACCGGCCCGCTGACCAGAATAGCGCCAAGTTTATAGTTGAAAGGCGAATTCATTTATGCTTCCACTTTTCCTCAGTGGGTTCACTTGAACATATTTTTCCCTAGTATGGAATTGTCGTGGCGCCTTATCATGCAAGTTCTGCTTACAGTTAATTAAGCCGTTGCCCTTGTGTTATACCGTGTTGAACCGCCCTCTCGCTCCGCTGAAGTTAGTCGGCAAACCCTTTTGTAGCGGGCTGGAGCAGCGGTCCTATGAGTTACATTCCCAATTGTGAGTTAGCATACGCGCTAGTCATTTAGCATTGTTTTGGCTTACAGTAAATACCGTGTTGTACCGTTACAAACTGGCGCGT
Source organism: Agriotes lineatus (assembly GCA_940337035.1). Classification (NCBI taxonomy): domain Eukaryota; kingdom Metazoa; phylum Arthropoda; class Insecta; order Coleoptera; family Elateridae; genus Agriotes; species Agriotes lineatus. Next base: position 103,366 of record CALNHX010003307.1, on the reverse strand, counting down.
TGTCGTAATTGTATGTTTAGCCCGTTACAACTTAGTACAAAAATACCTCTCTCTTTAAAGGCTGTGTATGACCGCAAAAAAGGGATTTATAGTAGAAAATAATATTGAATTTCAATTTCCATCTGACAAGAGTTTCTTTCTGCAAATACTTCGTAGATGTCAAAATGTACCTGTGGCCTATACTGGAGTTTTCCCAGTCATGAGGAATGTTTGGGAGATATGGCTTTCATAAGTAGACAATTTACACACATACAGTAAGTATGCCTAGTGAAGGACTAGTAACACATATCTAAACCGCATAAATGTCCAAAACTGAAAACAGAAAAATTAATTGATGTCAAAAATTTTATTAAGTACCTACATACGATGTGACAAGTTTTAAAAATGTCCTTTTGATAATGATACAGACAAACGTAAATAACGCTGAATTCGTGGACACAAAACGAATTCAGAGAATAAATAATTGAGAAGGGAGATGCTTAAATTCAGGAGGAATAATTCGAAAAATCCATATACAAGTGGGGTCGTAATTTAGGAAATAATGCTAATTAGCCGTACGTTCATACAAAACTAAAAATGTCCTTACAAAGAACACACAAATCTTAAACTTCAGCTAACCTAAATTGGTACCTTTACGGCAGCACATTTTGCAGAACCACCGACAAACTGAGAATCGGATTATCACGCGCATGATGCTAAGTACCAGTGAGCCATATTGGAGTTTAGCTCCATGAATTTCTGCGGGCTTGATTTTAAAAATTAATTTGGACCTTAATGAGATCATTGAGCCACTAAAAATTATAGGTTACGCCGATGAAAAAAAAGTTGCCACTGAGTGAAGAAAATGTTTACACAACGACCCCTATCTATTCTATTTCATCCATATAGTTCAACCCCCGCGTATTATTTTGACTATTGCAGGCATATGTCAAATGGCGCGACTCAACCAATAAAACAAATCAAATTTTAGACCAATCCAATGATGTTAAATTGATAAGTGTAACTGTTATACTTATCAATTTCGTATTATCATTTACTAAAAATCATTTTACTAACATTGACAGTAAGTTGTCATATTTTTACTTCACTTTACAATAAAGGAAGTATTGGATTCACCCCAATAATTCGAAATTGAGTTTTCAACCGATCTTCGTGTTTTAGAGTCCCCTGAACCCCAAAAAAACTGTTTTCGTCCATTGGCCTGTCTGTCAGTCTGTCTGCGTGTCTGTCTATGAAAGAATATCTGAAAAACGAAAAGAGGTATGCCGTTGAAACTTCATATAGAGCGGGCCACGAAACTTGTAGCCCCTGACGAATTTTGAATGCACCCCAAATTGCAGATATCATTGCAACCTAGACTGTTTCTTTTATTATGATGCAAAAACTGATCGCAGGAATATCACGAACGCTGACGCATGACAACTGTTATAGAATTAATTCGATAACGACATATTTTTATTTTAATACATGCAAAAGAAACAAACTCAACCAAACGTAAAAAATAACAAATTATAAATTCCCTAAGTATTACAACAAATGTTCGAAATTATCTCCATTAATTTGTTTTTTATCATACCTGCATCAGAATCGCCGTTTAAAGCACGCCTGAGCGTGCGAAAGCAGGCGATTAAAGCTCGCCGAGCTTTAAAGGTTGTCAAGGAAACGACTGAATGCAACAACGGACATGGACGCGACAAAAACGTAAATAATTCTCGTAACTATAGCAGCTATATTATTATGCCCTCTCGATTTATCACGACAAAAATTATTTCTAAGTTTTTAGTGCGTAATTTATTTCCAGTTGTGGAGGTATAATAAAAAATAGCGTAAAGTATTCGTGGATAACTGGTCTTTAAAACACTTGCTCTATTTCGAGCACTCCGGCTACGCCGTCGCGCTCGAAAACTCGCGCGTGTTTTAAAGACCATGGTATCCACTCATACTTTAATATACTATTATCTACTAGCAATATGATATTGTACATTTTCGTCATAGAAACAAAATATGAAAAGCTACTTATAACTCCCAAGGGACTTGTCAAATAATTTCTCCCTCAAACTCATGGTAACAATGCAATTACAAATAAAGTCTTAGCTGTGATACAATGAGGCAATCCTTGATGTGACTTACATATTCTAATTTTAAATGACATTATGGCATTTTGAAATTTCTTACTAATTTTACGAATATGCTAGTAGATCAAATATTGTATGCACCACGGGAGATTCTCATGTTCTTTACCTTCGGTTGACTTACAGACCTCGGACCAGAGGCCCTCGGTCTGTAACACATGTCAACCACAGGGAAAAAACATATAATCCGTTCACGACCTTTTTGGGACAGAGATGGCTATGATTTTTTCTTTTCATGTTGGGACTAACTGATTCGGTGATGTAGGGGATACAACTTTTCTTTTCTGTCAGTGTCAGTTCGACATTTTTTTGCCACCACATTGCCAGATTTATTATTTTAATATTCATATAAAAATAAACGATTTATCAAGTGTGTAAAAATAATTTTAATTTCCGTCAAAGGAAAAGTCAAAATGCCGAAAATAATTTTGCTACAACAAAAAATGTCGATTAAGCGATGCTATTTCCAATTCAAAAAGGACAGGCCAGATTTTAAAGAACACGAGTTGATGTCGAGACTAGAGACTATATTTGCTGTACGTTAAAATGATGCACTATTTTTACATACTTGTAATAACGTAATGTTAAATCCATGGTTCAAAGAAGGTCAACAGAGATGAAAATAGAAAAGTACGCAAGTATAAGAAGGATAAACTGATAACTCGAACTCATTGGTAATGCGCAATGGCGTATAGCTTTAATGGTTTGCGTAATTGCCGATTTCAGCAGAATAGCTGGCCGCAGATGACTCAGTATTTTGTTGTTTTTGAATTAATTTGTGCTGTTGTGAATTTGGTTGTTGTGCTTTGCATAGTGGTTACGAAAAAAAAATACAAATTGCAAAAATGTATTGCTATATTTGTAAAATACAAAACCCAGAAGTTATTCATCACATAAAGTAATTTGCGCCGCTTACAACGTTCAAATTTACCGCGCTCCTGCGCACAAGCTCTTATTACCAATTGTATATCTGTCCTTGTCAATCTTCTTTGAAGCACCTGCCATGCCGTATGCTCGTTCCAGTCTTATATGTTCGAAGGTCCACGAGTTAATAATGTCGATATTCGAGAATATATTTGCTGTAAGTTAAAATAATGCATTATGGTTATTATAATTTGATTTTTTTTCTAGGTGAGCCGAAACACTTTAGAAGCGGTTATAAAAACAAAAAGTGAAAATTTACAAACAGCATTCTCTGGCAAACGCAACAAAACTGATGTTTTTACAAATTTCATGTTCCGAAAAGACCTGCAACGACTAATTTGGCAATACAATGAAAAAAACGAATATTTTACTTTGGACAAGCTTTTGGCTGATTCGCGAGAACAATTGGAATTTAAAGGGGGGCGTACAACGTTATACAAATATATAAATTAATAAATTCAATGGGTTACAAACACAGGGAGGTAAATGGTCGCAAAATTTTATGTGAACAAAAGCATGTTGTTGCAGCAAAAATTACTTTTTTGTAAAATCGTACTAAAATATGGTCATTTATGCATTAATTTGCGGGCGTAAATAGTGCCGTTTGCGCCCTAAGGCCTAAAAATAATTTGCGGGCGTAAATAATGCCTTTTGCGCCCTAAGGCCTAAAAAACCAGCATCACATTGGCAACCAACAACAATTTGATTTTTGAGAACGAATCGTGCCATTTATTTTTCAAAGCTTTATGGTGGATTTTACAAAAAATCTTGTTTGCATTTCGGGCGTGAACGGCGATTTTGGCCCTTTGGCGTTTTATAATCCTTCGGCCCTTCGGGCCTCTGGCTTATAATTCCGCCGCGGGCCAAAATCGCCTCCTTCACGCCCTTAATACAAAAATAGCTATTTTGAGAAAATTTTTACAACTTCGAAATTCTAGTGAAAATTTAACATTCGTGTATCTTGACGAAACCTGGATCTACCACAATGGTTCTTCAATCCGTCGCTGGATACACGAATCAGATTTAAAAAGTAATCCTATCAAAATTAAAAGTGAAGAATCAAGATTTACAGTTTTACATGCGGGATGTCATTTAGGGTTTGTAGAAGGGTGTGGCTTCTTACTAAATTCAGATAATAACGATAGAGATTATCATAAGACAATGGACGGGAAACTTTTTCAAAATTGGGTGGTTAAACAACTTATTCCTGCTTTGGCTAGTTTGAAACAAAAATGTGTGGTGGTCATGGACAATGCACCTTATCATTCAGTGCAGTTGGACAAACCACCCACATTTTCTAGTAGAAGGGGCCATATGCAAGAATGGTTGCGTAATCACAGTATTGAATTCGATCAAAAATTTAGGAAGAAACAACTATGGAATTTAATAAAACCTTTTCGGACTAATGGACAACGGCGATATTTGGTAGACGAGACATTGCGGGAACATGGACATGAGGTTCTTAGATTACCCCCATACCATTGTCAATATAATCCTATTGAAATGGCATGGGGGTTTTGTAAATCCTATTATAACAAGCACATCAATTCTCAACCTTCATCCAAGGGTAAGGTTGAGACTTTATGGCTTGAGTCCATTTCCAAATGTACTCCAGAAATGTGGCAAGATTTGTGTAGACATTGCGAAAAACTTATTTTGGAGGATTGGAGAAAACACATGGGAAATTTATCGTATGAAAACACCTCTCTTTATTATTTCGCTAGGTGAATCTGATTCAGAATCAGAGGACGATAATGATGATAAAGATTTTCATGGCGAAATAATGGAGGATGAGTGACTAGCAGGTATTTAGGCAAAATTTTAAGTGGTTATATGAAATCATACCTTAGATATTTGTCAGAGGATGCCTTTTTAAACAGTTTAACCAAAATTAGTAAGGAATATGATTATATGATGCAAGAGTATTAAGATATCAAGGGAGCATTAGTTTTAGTGCTGCTTTAGATTATTGTAATTTTTTGATCAACTTTATCATCATCGTTATGTGGAGGCAGTGTAAAATTATCTCTGATCTTCTGAACAAACTTGGATATAATGCCAAAAATAAGGAGGATAATATATATCCGACTATTCCTTCTGTGTCTAAACATGTTCTTCATTGTCTGAATCTATCTACTTCTACATCGTCAGCGTCAGCATCAGCAGAGGTTTATCCATTAGATGCGGAAACTGAAGACCATGATTTATTCATGCCCGAATGTTGCGATGACCCACAGAAATTTACACAAAGTGAATTAAACGACTTGGTTCGAGATTTAAATTTACCAAAGGATGCAGCACAAGTTCTGAGATCGAGACTCAAAGAAAAAAATGTACTTGCTGCGGGAGTGCCTTTCTCTTATCACAGAAGTCGAGAACAAGAATTGGCGAAATATATTTCACATGAAGAATCACTTGTCTTTTGCAAAGATATTCCTGGACGTTTTGAATTTATTATCTGTTGTTCACAACCCATCCCAGTGGAAGTTGTTTATTGATTCAAGTAAAAGAAGCCTAAAAGGAGTTCTTTTACACAATGGCAACACTTTTGCTTCTGTGCCAATTGCTCATTCGATCCATTTCAAAGAAACCTACGAAGACTTAGAATTTCTTTTTAACAAAATAAACTATAAGTACAATTGGCAAATATGTGGAGACTTGAAATGTTTGAGCATGATATTGGGACAATAAGGAGGTTTTACAAAAATGCCATGCTTTATATGTGAATGGGACAGCAGGGCAGGAAGTCAACATTGGATTGTAAAAGAATGGCCTAGGAGGACAAATTAATTCCAGGATGCAAATATATACTGCATCCCACCTGTGAATCCTGAAAAAGTTCTTTTACCACCGTTGCACATAAAATTGGGTTTGATGTAGCAGTCTGTAAAAGGTTTAGATAGGAACGGTGAATGTTTTCAATATCTCGCTTCTAAATTCCCACATTTATCAGACGCAAAAATTAAGGAAGGTATTTTTGTGATATAAGGCGTTTACTTAAAGATGAGACATTTGACGAAATCATGACTACAGTTGAAAAAGAGGCATGGTTTTCGTTCAAAAATGTGTGACACATTTTTTTAGAGAATCATAAGGACCCTAATTATGTCAAAATTGTTGACAATATTCTGGAAAAGTTTCAAGCTGTAGGTTGCAATTAGAGTTTGAAAGTTCTTTTGCTGCACTCTCACCTTGACTATTTTTCAGAAAATATTGGTGACGAAAGCGAGGAGCAAGAGGAGAGGTTCCACCAAGATCTAAAAGACATAGAAAAACGGTACCAGGGACGGTGGAATGTAAGCATGATGGCGGATTACTGCTGGTGCCTCAAAAGAGACTGTGGACCTGATATTCAGCGAAACAAAAAAGCAACAATGCGTTCATTTAAAGGAAAAATAACGCCATTCTATTAAATTTGTTATAATAGCATAAAGAGTTAAAGATTTTTCTATTTGCTTTTCTTTATTGTATCTTTTAATATAACGTCGTAGTGTCATAATGCAAGTTTGGAAAAACATATAATTGTCATTATTTGTTTTTACGATTGTAAGAAAATGTGATGTGATAGAGAAAAACTGCTTTCCATTTTGAAATTAGTACAACAAACTTCTTTTAGCCACGTTAATTTCGGTCAAAACCCCAGTAAAAAAAATCTTTTTGTAGACCTGTGTAATTTACTACCTACCTACTTACTACTATTTTAGTGTTGAAATGTTATGTGGCAGATGTGAAAATCAACATGAAGTAAAATCAGCAAGCCATCCATTTGACAAGATATTTACAATTTTCACATGTTAATTTTTATACGACCAATATTGCTCAATTGCTGTACTAAATTTATTTGGCATCAACTTGTGGCGTCTTTAACCTTCCACACCAGCAAGCAAGCAAGCATGTAAAATAAAGTGGCATATTCATAGCATGTATACAATTCTTATCCAAATTGAAATAAACATTAATATTGAATGCTTTCCTTATGCATTCGTTCTCATTTTCGTTTTTGTCGTCAATTGTCAAATCATTCAATTTTTCATCCTTAATTTAAACAGAGATCCGGCAACAATGTACCTATTCAAAAAATATAACCTTAAACTGAAAACAACCTAACCTAACACAAAAAGTGTCAATTTCCATTAGGGAGTTTAGTTGCCACATAGGTACTGCCAACAAAATTACTAGATGGTCATAGCCTCACCTGACCCAAAAAGATCGTGAACGGATTATATTCATATCTCCCTTAATGCATAAATATCTATTTCGCCTACCATATGCGAAAATGAATCATATTGACCCTAAAAATGTGACGGAAAGTAATGTTTATCGTCCCTTGGACCGCTAAACTCATAACAACACGATTTTGTAGTTTTTCATAATCTAGACACCTTTGGACACCTTTGACTGTCATTTGCGTGCTTTGACGTTTCACATAATTTTTCATTAAATGTCAGTTTAAATCAAAGTTTGGAATCAAAACAGACAATAAAAGTGTAAAATAACAATAAGTTCTGAATAATTGTAATTCAGCGAATAAGTGAAAATTAATGATAATTCAGACAATGACGAAGAATTTACGAATACTCCACCGGACTTGCAAGAGGAAGCAGGCAAAATTTTAAAAAATGTATTACTTGCTTATCTATCAGAAAGATCAAAGATTCTAAATGCAGGTAAACTATGGTCTAAATTTTCAATGTTGAAAAGCACTTTTAAAGTCAAGGAAAATATACATTTCATAATTTTCATAAAGTTCGAGCATTTTTGAAACAAAATTCTGTAAATTACCTGCCCAAAAAGTCTAAAACTTTGACTCAAGAACAATGCATTCAATTTTTTAAGGAAGCAGATGATTCAGAATATCTCATGATAAAGGTAAACAAATAAATTAAGATAAATTAATTTTATTTTGTATTAACATTGCATTGTAGGTTTCTCTTATTATGCGACTATACGGAGCTTGTCGTCGAAATGAGTTGTTGAATATGAAACTTGACCACATAGATAATAGAGGAGACGTATTGATTGTTACAGTTCCAGAAACAAAAAATAATATTACAAGAACGTTTACAGTCACAAACAAAACAGTTGATGGATTGAATCTACTTCCAATATACAACAAATATGTTTCTCTTAGACCTACCCACACTCCACACGATCGCCTATTCATTTATTACAAGAACAATAAATGTACAGTACAACCGATCACAAAAAATGTATTTAGCAAAATTCCAAGCAAAATAGCCACTTTTTGAAACTGTCTGAACCTAGTACATACACAGGACATTGCTTCCGCCGTAGTTCTGCAACCCCACTAGCTAACTCTGGGAGTGATTTGCTTACACTTAAAAAATATGGAGGTTGGCGTTCTTCTGCAGTTGCAGAAGGATATATCGATGACTGTTTATCGAATAAGATTAACATTTATCCAAAAATCTTGACAAACCAAGAACAGCAGCCTAGTACTAGCAAAAATAACAGAATTGAAGTGTTAAATATTTCCGACCAAATAAATGAAATACCAGTTAATTTAGATAATTTCAATGAACCCACTTCATCATAATCATAATCATCATAATCATCAACTCTATAATAAAGCAGAACAATTCCCAAGGTCAAACATTTCAACTCGTGGTCTATGTGCAGTTACAATTGTGGGCGTGGTCTTGATATTAGCACCGTTGCCAGACCTGGTACAATTCTACGAATCTGGTACATTCTGAAACCGTTTCTGCAAAAGTATATTTTTAAAATATTTCTGGTACATTTTCATCCTCATTTATTAGATTAGACGAAACTGTCAAAAATAAATTAGCAGATCAGCCAGGCAAAGCAGAATTGGCAGACAAAATACGGCGTCAATCTTATTTATTTCGTACAGTATCCTCACTTAATACAGTATCCTCATTTAATACTAAGAAACTGGAAACTGCAAGTAAAGCAAGAGAATAAATTTTCGCAGAAGTGTATTATAAATAAACATTAATACTACCGGTGGCCATAAATACCTGAGATCCCGGTAGCAATGGAATTAGCTACTTATAAATGATGGGTTTGTATTATATTTCAATTACAATAAGTATTGGTACTTATGTAATGTAATAAAATGCAATAAGAGGAGGGGAATGTGCTTCGGATTCTGCAGTTTAACCTGCAACTCGATTATAAAAATCTCCTGTTCTAATTCCATTACTTATTGCAGTTTGTAATAATTTTTGACAGATAGGAATTTTAGTTGTGATGACATTTAGCTTAGTTGGATTCCTCACTTTAATAAAGCGGTGTTGATTCCAAAGGTAATGTGATATCAGATATTTATGGCCACCCTGTACAAACATAGTGTTTTAGTTGTTTTCCTTTAATTATTGTACAATATTTTGAGGACGTCTGACAACACTGTTATTACACGCACAAAGAGGCTGTGAACAGTTGACACTTGACATCATCATTGGACGCCATAACCTACTTTCTCGTTTCCGTGCAATTTGTTTGCGTTATTAAACTGTAATAGTACATTATGAAATTAGTTTATAATTCAGAGGATTATGGTATGAGTGAATTTTAGCGCATGAGCGAAGCGAATGCGCTAATTTCACGAATACCATAATCCTCTATTATAAACGAGTTTCATATACTATTTTGTCGTCGACTAACATAATAATTTCGAAGGAAATTAATTTCTGCTATTTTTTAAAAGCAGTTCATGTATACAAAACTATGACGTAGTTGTTGCTATGATAATGTGGTTGCTAAGCTATTGTTTATGCTTACGGTAACAATTTTTGTTTAGCAAACACATTTTCGGCCAAAATGAATGATTGTCACGAGCCTTTATTAATAAGTGATGAAATTCTTAAAAAAGCTGCAGAAGCTGAGCTGAGTCTGATTCCTAAAAAGTCGGAAGAGATTTATAAGAAAGAGTATGACAAGTTTTGGCAATGGCTAAGAGCCAAAAATACGGAGATAGTTTACAGAAAAGGTTGTGCTTGCGTATTTTTTAGATCAGGTAAGTTATTTGCATTTTGAGTTAGATATATTAGCTACCAATTCATCGTACCTTATTTTTTAGTCGAAGATTTACAAGTCTTCATCGTTTATGGTGTCTGTTCTCGAAGTTGAAATGCATGTTACGAATAAAGGACAATATTGACATTAGTAATTTTCCTAAACTTACTGCCTTCCTGAAGAACTATTCGGTTGGTTATGCACCAGAGAAGTCTGCAGTGTTTTCAAAGGAACAATTAATACGTTTTTTTTGTAAATGCGCCAAATGACAAGTACTTGCTTATGAAGGTACGATTTGTTTTTTTAAATGTCAAAGTTTATTATAGTTTTCTGTCATACTAATGTTATTTATAGGTGGTTGGCAATTTTTGGTTTGTTTGGGGCTTGTCGACGTGCAGAATTTCATAATTTATGCGTTGGTGATGGTTAAGGAGGAAGGATCTGTGCTGGTTGTTTATATCAGGGACACAAAAACTCACAGGACTAGGATATTTACAATTTTGAATGATGATGGCGCAGTGAATTATACTGATCTTATTAAAAAGTACATTAGTTTAAGACCAAAAACATGTGAAAATTGAGAAGTTCTTTTTATTCTATAATTGCGGAAGATGTACATGCAATCCGGTTGGCATTAACACATTTGGCCAGATTCCTCGAAAGATCGCCACGTATCTGAAAATTTCGAATGCTACTGAGTATACGGGTCACTCCTTTCGGAGAACATCCGCTACGATTTTAGCAGATAGCGGTGCTGATATTAGAACCCTCAAAAGACATGGAGATTGGAAGAGTAATGCAGTTGCTGAGGGATATATTGCAGATTCGCGAGAAAATAAAAACAAGATTGCCCGAACCCTTGGAGCTGCTAGTGGACAGATTAGCAATGTTTCTTCAACGAGTAATGGTGTTCTTTCTACCGCTAATACATCTATGTCGGGTATCACAATATCAGGAAATTTCAATTGTAGTATTCATATTAATATAAATAAATCTGATTGATCTTTGTGTTTATTTTGTTGTTATGACAACTTTATGGCCATTCGTGCCATAAAGTAGGTGTTTATGCATGATTTTCCCTACATTAAAGATGGCATTGTGATGCTAGTCGACGACAAAAGGCTTTACGCAAAACTTCCCTCGTCGTTTGTCGTTTACGTTTGTGATGGCAGAGTATCATTACGGTGGTTACAAGATGTGTGCATCGCCTTTGTGCAATAACAGTGCAATCGTAAATGCAGATGTTTGCTATTTTCGGTTCCCAAAAGATTGTTCCTGTATAAATTGGTACGATTATAGGCTGTGTAGCGCACATTTTGAAGAATCAATGTTCTCCAGTCTGCTTAAAAAATCGCCTGAAGAAAACAGCAATTCCAACATTGGTGATTTAAATTCAGGTTTGTACATATTCAATACTGTTATATATCGTTTACCATAATAAACAATTAGCAAATTGACTATCGATTTATCATTTAATACAAAATAATTTTAGGTGCTTTATGTCAAAACACCACGGCCCACCACATCATATTTTACAGGTGCGTTATTTGATACGAATGCAATACCTACTTTTCTTAGATCGTCTAATCCTGCAAATGTTTCTGCAGGGTTTGAACCCCTACCATCAACATCTACGGCCGAGGTTTGTAAACATGTGAGTTGTTCTTCAGGTAATAACGAATAGTCATAAAATATTGTTGTTTGTTAATCACATAATATTTTACAGGTGCGTTATTTGAAACGAATACAACACCTACTATTCTTAGATCTTCTAATCCTGCAAATGTTTTTGCACGTTTCGAACCCCTGCCATCAACATCTACGGCCGAGGTTTGTAAACATTTGTATGTAAAGCCTCTATGACACGACGCTACATTTTACGCATTTTATAAAAAATATATTAAACATTGTTTCATACAGAAAATTGGCTGCTACATTTTGCGCTGACTTTTCTTGTAGAGTCGTGTGCAAATAAATCTGGGACAATGGTTTTTTTTTTTATATGTAAATTGAGTTAAGATTTGAAGCATATCTCCATGGATTTCCTGCTATCAGAAAGAGTTACGTTAAATTTTGACACGTAAATGAAAATGTAGCTCTTTCTGGTAGCAGAAAATCCATGGAGATATTTTTCAATTCTCAACTCAACCTACATATGAAAAAAACCATTGTCCCAGATTTATTTGCATAAGACTGTACATTATTTAGAAGTTGTTCTACATTTTCTGGTAAATATGGGTGTAAAAATGTGCAGAAGTATCGTAATCAAACTAAACTGCAGAGCATGACGCAAAATGAAAACATATACATAACCTGCATTTTATTAGCATTGTTTAACTTCCTGATGTATGTAAAGCCTCTATGACACGACGCTACATTTTACGCATTTTATAAAAAAAATATTAAGCATTGTTTCATACAGAAAATTGGCTGCTACATTTTGCGCTGACTTTTCTTGTAGAGTCGTGTGCAAATAAATCTGGGACAATGGTTTTTTTTTTATATGTAAATTGAGTTAAGATTTGAAGCATATCTCCATGGATTTCCTGCTATCAGAAAGAGTTACGTTAAATTTTGACACGTAAATGAAAATGTAGCTCTTTCTGGTAGCAGAAAATCCATGGAGATATTCTTCAATTCTCAACTCAACCTACATATGAAAAAAACCATTGTCCCAGATTTATTTGCATAAGACTGTACATTATTTAGAAGTTGTTCTACATTTTCTGGTAAATATGGGTGTAAAAAATGTGCAGAAGTATCGTAATCAAACTAAACTGCAGAGCATGACGCAAAATGAAAACATATACATAACCTGCATTTTATTAGCATTGTTTAACTTTCTGATTAATAATTAATACATAGTAGCTGGCTGAGGTTAATGTTAAAACATGTTAAGGACGAATTAGCAGCTATTTACAGTTGAAACGCCTTCCTGCGGTGAAAGAACTGGTCAAAATTGTGAGGTAGAAATATATTTCAGCACTTAGTGCCTTCTTCAGTCTAGATATATAAACACGTTAAAAAAACAACACGTTTAAAATCTTGCATATTTATAAAAGACAGTTTTTACGGTGAAAATGTAATTTTCCTCCTTACTTATGTATTAAAATCGTTTGATTAAGAAAACACAAAGAGGCTACTGCTAAAAAGGGATGATTATCTGGTGTTTTAATTAAAGATCAAAAGGAAAATTCCAAGAGTTTAAGAACGAGGACCATTTATCAGGCCACCATGTTGACGAAATTCAGTGATAAAGTGTAGATAATAAAATTAATTAATTACTACGCACATCTACGGTTATTTAGTAAAATATTTTAAAAATTCGTTATCGATTGTAAAAACAGTGTGTCTCCATTTTGGTTTTCGTAAAACAGGTAAAAATTAACTAAATGTAGCTTTGATTTATGGGGAATTTAATTCAGAAACATAGTAATTAAAAGCAAAAGTTTTTGTTTAGCACGTCTTGCAATACAAATTTTCATGCAGCGACATTCGTGATTAATGTGATTACTCTAAACCTAGCCTCAGAAAATAGCTAACAAACATGTTTGGCTAATTATAAGATCTCTGTAAACGGAAGTTGTGTCAGTGTATCACACCAGATTTTTTTTGACGAGTTAATTGTAAAACATTTGCAAAGTTGGTAGCACTAATTGCCAAATAACTAACTTCGCGTTTATTTTGCTGTCAAATTCTATATGGGGAAGTATATGAGATTTTATTTTATTTATTTATTATCAGTAATAATACCACGAGACGACTGTGAATTATCAAAAATACTTTTGCTTTCTCACGAAACGGGTTGCTTAGAAACATCACGAGCCGAAGGCGAGTGGTGTTTCTACAAAGCAACCCGTTGAGTTTGTAAGCAAAAGTATTTGATAATTCTTAAAGTCGTCGAGTGAGTAATTCGATTAAATTATACCATGAATATCAATAAGGGAATTACACTAAAAATGTATTTTTCGACGACTGACATCGAAATTACATTTTTCTCACTGTCATTTGGACAACAGAAAGTTGACATTTGCCGCTGAGCGTGCGTTTTCATCACTTTGCCGCTCGCCGAGCGTTTTGAGTTTCCGCGTGAACAAAATAGGTAGCCACGTCCGAATGTTTCCTTGAAAACGCCCATCATTTGTTGAAATAATCGCGTCACATGTCATAGACCTGCGCGAGTAAATGTTAACTTGATTGTCAATTAATTTTTGCGATAAAATGAAATTTGATATTTTCCTTTAATAATATGCTCAGTCGTCGAAAAAATAGTATGTATTTTTCGAGCTAAAAGTGCGCTTGCCTTCGTCTCAACCAGCAATATTCATGCGCAAGCGGCAAGAATGCACTTTCAGCTCTTAACATACAATATACTATTAATGCGTATCCTAAAAAATTTGTTGGAAATGGCATGACATTGACAGCTGACAGCTCAAAATTGAAAACACCAAAACGACAACACCACGGTGTTTTTCACTTATTAATACGTGGCCTGAATAGGGATTTTTGTGCATTATGAATGGTATAATCTCATAAGAGCATTAATTCTTTCTGGACATTTTTTCCTATTAATTTGGGACGTTGTTGAAATGCACGAAAAGTAAAAAATAATTTCCGGATATGAATTAATGCTCGAATGCAGATTCGGTAAGAAAATCGTAACGACACAAACCCTCACAGTTAGGTTGGTCTACCTATAGGATAGTATCTATTACTAATAAAATTGTGGCTTTCTATAGCCTAAATCTGTCTATAAATTCCATATCATCCCACATTTCCAAATGAATTCTATTACACGAAATACTTTTGGTCTACGAGACATTTCAATAATATGTAGTATATTTTCATTACGAGTCTGGAAAAAATCCATTTCTGGGTGTATAATGATTATAATGAACGATATTTTTTATTATACTTATCTAAAAACAACGTAGGAAAGGTATTTTTCAAAGTAATAATAATACATCGTAAAAACAGTACCAAACACGATTAACATTTCAATAGCAACGATTTATTTCTTATTAATTTAGGGCACGAAAAAAAATCGGACATCGGGAAAAGTTCTGAAAAAGCCACATTTACGTCATTGCAAAAACAGATGAAAACAAGGTGTTTCAGAGAAGTAAAATGAAACACTTATTACATCTTCATCATCAGTTAAGAGATCATCAAATATCTGAAATATATTATCCATATCAAATAAATATAAATTTCCACAAAAATAAACACTTTTAATGATGATGTGAGGTTACGACCATCGCTGTTTTACTGCACACATAAGACCCATAGAAAGCGAGATATTTGCGAAAAACTTATTTCTGTGACATTTGACCTTGAATAACTCAAAACGCAAAGCGCAATATCGATGGGGACTTTTGAGATGTTATTTGAAATGTCAAAATAAAGGTGTATGCAAAATTTCAGCTCAATTGGATTTTTTCGGCAAATGCTGCGGTTGTCCGTCTAATGTAACTGGACTATCTTGCGATATTGTGCAAGTCAAAGTGTGAAAATTGCTGTTGATTTTGTTAATTCTGTTATTTTTGTTATTGCTATTGTCGCTATTTTTGTATGTGTTGTTAATTCTGTTTTGAAATGTGCCATACCACAATGTTGAGTACGCCTCCGATTTATTGTGTCGTTTAGCTTAAATAAGGTTAACAATTTAATGTCAATATGATAGATGTCAAAAATGTTACCAATACAAAACTTGGAAATTACTAGATTCTAACATTAGTTCTGCCATCTATGACCACTGGTTTGGATTCAAGTTTGTAGTGACATCGCCATGGATATGCCATCTACGAGTGCTGGTCCAAGTTCAGACGACATCCCCATGGACATGCGAGCTATAGGTGTTGGTTCAATTTCGAGTGACATCGTAATAGGCACATATGATGAAGAGGTTTGTATTTTTGTGAATTATATGTTACAATGTTATGTACCTATTTTAATTATGGATTGCAGCTATGCTGTCCACTGTAGGCAACCAGACGACGGCGAACAAATGGTAAAATGTTATGACAGAAAATGTAGAATAAAATGGTACCATTCATCATGCCTACAATTAAAAAAATTCCTAAAGGAAAGTGGTTATGTGAACTCTGTAAATATACTGCTCCACAAATGAACTGGACCATTTGCATATATTGGTGCAATTTTTAAAAATATTTTCCAAAAGGGCAGTCATGAAATTTTTGGTAACCTTTCATGATTGTGTCACTATAAAAGCATTTCTTTTCATAAATCTGTTTAAAGAAAAGTAAGTCCATTAATAAAATATTATTTTAAAATTTTGAATTTTGCCCAAATATTGATAGCACATTGCATACAAAGTATGCCGAATTGTTGCCAAAGATTTTTAAACGTTCTGGAGAGACTCAAAGAACTATTAATTAACCTTTTTTGTGATTCCTTTTATTTTAGTGAAATATAGTTTTTTTATAGTTTCATAATTTTTTTATTTTATTAATATGATTTTGTTAATTCTTCAGATGATATTTGAGAATAGTGAAATTAAATATGCTTAATATGAGTATACTATAAAACAAAAGCTTTTATATACAGTGTGTCCCCGGATAGGTGAAACGACTCTTGTGAAAGGTAAAAAAATTCTCGATTTAAATTTTAATTTTTTGGGGTTCAGCCCTGCTTGGTTAAAGGCGAATTTCCAACATAATTTCAGTTCTGAAAAGTCAAGTATGCCTTGGATATTTTAAAAAACCTATTTTTCTGTGAGGTAAAGTACCTTATATGTGTCAAATACCACAAAAAGTTATTAAAAAAAGTTGTTTAGAATCAACACATAAGCCCCCCTATACCAAATTTCAAAATCCTCAGCCAAATTTGATCTCTCAATTTCTTTTTATGTTTAGGTCCCCAAATCAAAGAATTTTAGTTTTAACAAAGATTTTTATTGGAAAAGCAAATACTTTTAACAACGCTTTTTATTTCATAATAAAAAACTTTGTTAAAAATAAAATTCTTTGATTTGGAAAATAAACTTGAAAGAAAATGTGAGAAATCAAAGTTGGCCGCGGATTTTGAAATTTGGTATAGGGGGCCTAGATGTTGATTCTAAACAACTTTTCTTTATAACTTTTTGTCGTATTTGCCACATAAAGGGTACTTTACCTTACAGAAAAATAGATTTTTTGAAAATTTCCAAGGCGTTCTTGATTTTTCAAAACTGAAATGATGTTAGAAATTCGCCTTTAACCAAGCAGGGCTGAACCCCAAAAAATTTAAATTTAAATTCGAGAATTTTTTACCTTTCACAAGAGTTGTTTCACCTATCCGGGGGACACACTGTATATATATATATTGTGACGTAATGTAATAAATACATTTTTTTATGGGTGGTCCAGTACATTTGTGGAGCAGTATATAAATAAAATTATTTTTGTTATTCTGTGTTGATAGAATTTGTAAATATGTTGATTGTTTATTTAGCATAAATGGCTTCGAAATATTCTTTATACTTTATCCATTGCAATTCTTTTTCATACTTAATTTAGACATTAGTTATTCTGTTATTTTGTACTGTTATGTAAATATTTTGATTGTTTATGTACCTTAAATTTATTAAAATTTTGTTATAAATTATGGAATAATAAGATTAACGATAGCAAGCTGCTTTCGCTATTAACTTTAAGAGTACCCGCTAGGCCTGTTTGTTTTTTCACCGTTATTCTTTGTACCTTCTTTTTATACCAGAATTCCGATTACTGATATATTAAAGCTTGTGAATCAAATTTACATACTGCTCAACATTGATTTGTCAGCTCCATACAGTATGTTTGCATCTGTTGTAAAAAAGTATTATAACTAAAATGAAACAAAATGAAACTATTGATGTAACAAATTTTTAAGACTTAAATTTACCAAATCAGTACGGGAAGTCATAGTAGCAAGTTACGGCGTCGATCCATCTTCTGCAACCATGATTAAAGTTTATTTTAGTTAGGATGATTATTTTAATTTTAATTTACATGCTATAATGCATGCATACCTGCATATAGCAGAATATATCTACACTGCATCTCTTGTAATAAGGGTAACACCTGTTAGAGATGTCACAATAAATAAATATTAAATAGCTTCAAAATATCCGTTATACTTTATGCATTAATAGTTATTTAACCAACAAGTGTGGTAATGAAGGCGATTAATAATCGAAACTGATTAAAGCACGAACGAGCGATAGCGAGTGAGTGCCTTTAATAGTTGAGAGTATTAATCGCCCATTAACAAACGAGGTGATTACAAAATTTTTTCGTTGACCGCAAAATCTTTTTTTGTGGCGACAACCTCCATGCAAAATATCATCAAAACGTCAAAATCACAAACACAATTAATGAAAAAGAGTGGATTAATCAAAAAAAGTGTATTAATGACTTCTATTAATCCATCCCTTTTTTTGAAAAATAATTCATTAATATTGAAATTAAGAAGCGGTCAACGGAAAAATTATTTTTTCATACTTAATTTAGACATTAATTATTCTTTTATGTTGTGTAGACAGTATGTGTAATTTTATTGATTGTTAATGTAGCTTACATAGTTTCGAAATATCTTTATGTTTCGTATCGTATAGGTACTATTTAATAATTTTTGCTATGTGATATTGTAATTTTGCTTTTTATTAATTGGCCACATGCAGAAAAAGATAATCAAATAATTTTACATTATATAATAAATGGTGGTGGATAGTATTAACGTTAGATCCTTAATTAACTAATTTTAATAATTTTGTAGATATTATTATTATTATTAAAGTAAAAATAATTAGATTAACTTTGTTAATACAATTTATTAAATAATTATACAATTATAGGAGGGCATAAATTTACGAGGGCACAAGAAACTGTTAATATCTGATCTACCACAGCAACATCGTCAGTTTTCTTTTTCGCCAGGAACATAGGCATCGTTTCGTGAAGAGCTGTATTTTTTTTGACAAAGGACACCAATAACGCGTTTTGACGTGTATTCTGAAAAAAAGATATAATTAAGATAATTATTGTAACAATAAACTTGCGCTACCTCACGTTTGCTATATTCCTGGTTGATTCTATATCCCTTGGATCGAGCTGCCGTTTCCCTTTTAGAAAAGCAGGCGTAATCACTGTGGCCATATGTAGTCCTACGGAGTCTTTTATTAAAAAGCCACGATCTGCCAATACAAAATCTTCTGGCAAGAGATTGTTTAAAATCCACAAATGTTGGACCTTTATCGCTTATTCTGCCACTATATCCATGTGATACAAATGATATTGATCCAGGAGGAGTGATGCCTATTAGTACCTTTACCGTATTATGTTGTTTGTACGTAGATCATGTAGTACATTGTACTCCAAGGCTACTTTGATTTTTTTCACTCTCATCTCAAAACAATCGATTATTACTGAAAATCTTGTTGCCAAATGCTACCTTGAAGCATTCTGGAATTGATTTAAATCAGCTGATCTCGTTCAGGCCAAATAATAACATTTTTCATCCGAAGATACATAATATTCAATGTGGTATAAAATACTCTGGAAATTGTTTGTACGCTGACGTTAAACATGTATGCCAATAAACTAAAATCTAAATGTAATCTAAGTTTTATCACCGTTATCAAAAACATGGCTCTAAGCATGTTTTACGTACTGAATTAGGAATAAATATATATAATTAAATGTGAACTGTATATATTGTATGTATTTGGTGTAGCATTTGCCATAGTAGACGTGTGTAAAAGAATTTTTTTTGTAATGTCACGACGTCATTCTTCCATGCTCACGTAAAACTTTTTACATTCACCGGAAAAACTCTCACTTTTCTTAACTTCTAGAACAATTCTTTCCGCATTTTTTTTTTACTGCGTTCCAACAACGTCGTATTAATTAGGACCGGCCTTCCAGAGGCGAGCGTTTTCCTTTCCAGAGACTTTCCATTTGAAAAAATATTTTTTGGAACTTTTCCTTACTGCCAATCTCTAGCGTTCTTATAAAACTCTCTTTAGTGCAACAAAAGTTATTAAAGTCGTCGTACATTTTAAAATGCGGCATATGCCGCGGGTTTCAGCTAGTCTATAGAAATAAGTCACCACGCTACTAGCACTTCGAACACTTACCAAATGCCTACAAATTCTGGTATTACTATACATAATTGTGCTCAAGGGATAATTAACATTAATTATTATAATAAATAAATTCGTAAATTGTTAGTACTTAAGTTTCTTATTAAATTCTGTTTGTATTTATAAAATCAAGCTTTTTGTTATATTTTTCTGTTTTTTTTAATGCTAGGCTAAAAAAGTTGTGTGTCACACATGCAGAAAATGCATTAGCAGCCCTTAGCTTTCAGCTGCCCTCGCTTCACTTCGCTCGCTCATGCAGCTAATACCCGCGGGCTGCTAATGCTCGTTTTCTGCCCTTGTGACACAATATACTAAAACATGTTCTTATTCGTTTGACAAACGATCTTTTAACACGAGGCCAAAATAGCTGGTGTAATGGATGCACACGTGTCTACTATTCGGTTTCTTAATTCCCCCTTCGCTTTCAAATTGCGTTTGGTAGACCTCTTCCTTAACAGTACCCTATAGAAAAAAAATCTAATGGAGTTAGATCAAGACTTCGTGGACGCCAAAATGTACGGCTGCTTTTCTAATCCAATTTTCTCCATAAACGTCATTCAAGTAATGTCTTACATCTAGTGATAATGCGCGCGGGCGCCATCATTTTGGAACCACGTTTGTCATCCAACGTTTAGTGGAACGTCTTCTAGTAATCCAAGGAGTATATCTTGTATATCATGTGATCACCCACTAACGCCATTATAGGATAACGCTGAATGTATAAAGTGCGAGCAGCGCTTGCATTTTTGTGGCTTCTCTAAATATTATCTTATATATATTTCTAAAAGTCCTGACTGACTGACTCATCAACGCCCAGCCCAAAACCCTTGGACCTAGAAAGCTGAAATTTTGCACAGAGGTTCCCTTTATGATGTATACAAGGAATAAGGAAGGATATTTCGAAATTCAACCCCTAAAGGGGTAAAAATGGGGGTTCCAATTTTGTATGGAAAAATAATATTAAATAGACATTTCGACTTGAAACTTCGTAGGAGTACTCCTAAAAACAAATAAGCAAACACGTATTTCGTGATTTTCCGAAAATCAACCCCCTTAGGGGGTGAAATGGGGTAAGTAAGCCTAAAAATCCATATGGGTGTCGTTATTGAGGTTTATTGGGACGTTGATTGCGAAAATGGCATTTATTTTTAAGTCCAAGACGGTGAACATGACATAAGGGAAGAAACGGGACGGGACGGGACTAGACTGGACGGAACGGGACGGACTGGACGGGACGGGACTGAGCGGGACGGGGACTGGAAGGGAAGGGAAGGGACGGAACGGGACGGGACGGGACGGGGCAAAGCGGGACGGGGCGGGGCGGGGCGGACGGACGGGACGGAAAGGGAAGGAAAAAGATGGGATGGAAGGGGAGGGGATGGGATGGAAGAGGAGGGGCGGGACGGGACGGGAGGGAAAGGGGAGGGACGGGACGGGAAGGGTCGAGGGACGGGGCGGGGGCGGGGCGGAACATTATTTAATACACAAATAACGAACCTCGCGCGAACGAAGTCGCGGGTAAAAGCTAGTTATCATATATGTTTTTTTCTCTATTTGTAAACATGATTTTATTTTCGCGATGACTAATTTCGAAAACACTAACTTACCAAAATGACAATTTATAATTTGTGTGACATTACCTACGCTGAACTATTTTTTCTTTATAAGAAATATAGCCATCTAGAATGTAATGACATTTGTCATTTGGGTTGCATTCAAAATTCGCCAAGGGCTACAAGAAGTTTCGTGGCCCGCCCTGTATAAGTTTTGTGTACTATCTAGATGCAAGCTTTTGAAGAAAATCGCATAACCGGAAGTATGGTGTTTACTCTTGTGATTTTTTAGTTTTCTTTTTTATTTTTTCAAAAAGGGCTCTAACGATTTTTTACGTTACATTACGTTACATTTTTAATGTGTAATTAATGTGAGATATGATTTTTAAGTTAAATACCTCTAAAATGGGTTTCTTTTGTTTTTTTTATTAGCTCCTATTTTAAATAGAACACCCGGCTTAAAAATTAAAAATCAAAATTTTTGGCTAATGATAAGATCACTGTAGAAGTAAGTTGTGTGCGTGTATTACACCAGATTTTTTTGGGTTTATTTCTGCAATAGTCATGCCAAATGTATTTCGTGTCGTGCTTTTCATGGATAATACTGCCTGGGCATGCACTCTCGCTTACTGCTCCTGAAAATAGGTACTTCACGTACTCCACCTACGGTGTTACTACTGTTGTTAATGTTTTGCCTTTAAGAGCTGTTTCCTATGTTTCTATGTTCCTACACTACTCAAAAGAAAAAAGTAGTCACGTATTTCAAAGTGGCGTAAATTTAATGCGAGTTTAGGAATCTTGTTGAAACTTGGTATATATGTAGATAAATTATTTTTTTTGGATAATGCTACATGTTTTTTTAAAAATTTAATTAAATTTGTAATCTTTGTATAGCTGCGAGCTTATCAGTAACAAAAAACTAAAGTAATCTAGGAAATTTAAGAGTTAGTTTTACTTCATTAATTATGATGACAATAAATTCAATATGAAATATTGCCTCCTCTTGCTCGACTTTACTGCTTGACAGCGTCTTGGCATGCTTTGAATTAGCCTACGAATCACATCCTGTGTGTTTGTGGGGGGTTTGGGACGAGTGTGAACAGCTCTTCCCAGCATATCCCACATGTGCTCTATGGGAATCATGTCCGGACTACATGCTGGCCAATTCATTGTTTGAATGTATTGATCTTGAAGATAATTAATCACTATATTAAATATTTGCGACGTGTGGGCTAGCATTATCATGCATATACACGAATTCCCGACCGATATTTTTGGGCATAGGGACGAACATGTACATGTAGGATTTAGTTTATGTATCGTTGTGCATTCAGAGCACCATTTCGAACAATGACAAGCTCATTACAAGTATCTAATGTGATGCCGCCCATACCATTATCGATCCTCCAGCAAAAGGAATAGTTTCATGCATTGTATTGGAAAGGTAACGTTCTCCTGGTCTTCTCGATACACGTAAACGTCCATCATTACCTGATAGAAGGAACCTAGGACTCATCTGTAAACATGACACGTCGCCAGTGCCTCAGTTGCTAGTTTAGGTGTTCTCGGCGGAATTGCACTTGCATTCTACGATGATTTCTGGACAAATTGGGCACTTCAACTGGTCTTCTGGACCTTAGATTAACCTCATGCAGTCTATTTCTAACAGTTTGATCACTAATTATGCACCCAGAAGCTTGTCGAACGTCTGCTTGAAGGTCTCGTGCTGTAGCTGTACGACTGCGTAGGGCCTGCAAACGAAGAAAACGGTCCTCACCTACAGGAGTTTTTCGGTTTCGACCACTACCAGGACGTCTAGTAACAAACCCGGTCTCCCTGTAACGTCGCCAGAGCTTCCACACAGTTCCCTGTACAATTCCCAGTTGTTGAGCCACGTACCGCTGAGATCGCCCTTCCTTGTAGTAAAGTTTACCGCTCGCTTAACCTGTATTGGCGTTAGTTGCCTTCTTCTTTGTGGTACATCTTGAATGTGTTCACCCATAATGTTAAGAAGCAGTTTTAACAATTACACTGGCATGTATGGATGTAAATAATAATGTTCACCCTACTTTGTTTTTTGTTACTAAATTTATCTAACTTATTTAACATAAGCACACTTGATGATATTTTTGTATTATGTGGAAATTATTAAATATAAAGGACAAGTGTTCACTTATACCAAGTTTCAACAAAATTCCTAAACTGACATTAAATTTACGCCACTTTGAATAAGTGACTACTTTTTTCTTTTGAGTAGTGTATAAACATTTCAAGTTTCTACGTCTTTTGCAAGGGGTCGGAAAGTGAAAATCTGACTTTTCTTAAGGCCGCCATATTGGATTCACCATACTGAATTTTTCGGATTTGGGATCAACCGTAGGTCCCTTGCAATGTATGTTCCGAGGTTCAGGTTTGTAGGTGATCGGAAAATGCAAAAATAAGGCGTTTGCCTTTTTTGCAACAGACCAATTTCATCCCCTATAAATCAACCCCCATGTACTATTTTGGTAATGTTTGACTGTAAGGGCCGTTTTCTATGGTGTGGAATTATTCCTATAAAAAAATTTACGTCGTTTGGAATCGGTCGAAACGTGAAAAAGCTGACTTTTTCTTAAAGCCACCATATTGGTCCCATGAAATGTCTGTTCCGAATTTCTTGTTTGTAGGCTATCGGAAAGTTGGAAAAAAGGCGTTCACCTTTTTTTGCAACAGACACGACTTGATATTATATATACAGATTGCCTAAAATTTTACGGAATATGGCAATTCCATGAGTTTGAAAAGGTTCAAATACTATTTGCCATAAGAGTAACCGAAATAGCTTCTTTGATAGCTAGGCAACAAGTAGCTATTGTAACTACATGTTGATAAGCTACCAAAGTAATTATTGCACTTTCTATTCGGTAACTCTTACAACAAATAGTATTAGAACCTTTTTCAACTCTTGGAATTGTTATGTTCCGTACAATTTTAAACAATCTGTAAAGATTGCAAAAAAGCGCGGTTTGAGTTTTTTCCTTCTGGGAAGGTTAAAGTGTATTTAAACAAAATCCCTTTACCAAAGAATGTAATACAATGATTTAAGGATTTTCTCCTGTAACCATAGTTTGGTAACGGGACAAGCGGCTGTCCGCTGATTGTTATAGCTCTGTGTGTTCAATATAACGTATCAAATTTTATTATCTCTTATTATATGGCAATAATGCAGACGCTTTTACAGGTAACACGAAACAAACGAAGTTAAGGAGAGTTCATAAAGAAGCTACTCCACGAATTAGACGTCTCGATCGTCTCCTTCTTAGTTGTGAGTACCGTAACATCTTAAGGCTAGAGGTAAACAACTTAGTGGCACCTGACAAACAACAATTATCATATTATACCTCTCTAGCGATCTGATTTTTATACCTAACACCTACGCTTTCAGAGTAAAACCACAGCCATATCCCACTAAAGAATGAACTTTTTAAATTGGTTGCAAGTAGTAATTAGCTTTTCTTAGTAGCAGGGGTTTAAAGCTTGTCCTTAACCATTAAACAATTTTCCAAACTACGAATTTGCTAAAGAGGAATGGAGAGGAAGACTCTTAAAGTGTTCATATCTGGCAGAATGAGAAATGCTGAACTACAGCGGAGATCACAAATGAAAGATATAGATTATCACGAAAAACAAATGGAACTGGGTTGGACACATCTCCAGCATGAACAAGAATAGATGGACGTATCTGAGTACAATATGGACACCGACAAGATAGTTGACGAAGGAAGGGTGAACTAAATGTACAAGACAGCATGTAGTGGTCGACCACAAAGGGTAGGAAGAAATGAAAGAAAAGGGGAAAAGCGTACGCCGTAAGAGGTTACCAATAATTGCTTGATTAATAATAATACCTTTCTGTGTCTAATAACTTCAATTAGAGGTTAAGAGTTTGTGTTTCACTTTCTTCCACACAGGGGTGCTATAGCTTCATTCGAAGATAAAGTAGACAGGATAAGAAGCGTAACAACACGCAGAGATGGCAATTCTGGTATTCGTCTCCAAGAAGATGCCTACTCTATTGATGAGAAAACTGATTGGAAATTTGAATCAGGGCAAGCAGCCACGGGTACTGAACTCAGGACTTCTTGAATACCGAGCAAACACGTTTTCTGGGTATCTACAATCCACAATTCGATCATAAATTAGCAACTTGTGTTTAATATTTTAGTTTCGTAATAATTTTTGTAATCAGTGAGTTATTTATGTGTTGTCTGAGAGTATCTGAATCGGAAGGAATGCATATAACCAGTTAATCGTATATTGTTTAGTTTATTTTGTATGCAATTTGATGTTTATTAACACTGGATATGTAGGTGCAGGGTATTATGAATATTTTTTGTGTAATGTTCTGGCACGGCTAAATCGTTCTTGTAATCAGTTATACAGTTGTGTGTTACACAACGCAAGTTATTTAATGTATCGGTACAACAGTTGTAATTTCTTGTAGTCAGTATTGAATCTGCTTTCACGAAGTGTAGTTAGATTTCCAAATAAGGTAAGGTGGGGCATTTGCAATATTGGGATAAATGTAATAATAGCTACTATAGTACCCGGTATTGAGTTTAAGCATGAAATTGAAGGTAAAACTGTCCTCTGCATTTCTGTACTAGGCATATTCCGCTTTCTCGTTTCAGTCAGTCGCTATTCACGATGAAAGTTAGATTGATTTAGTGTGGTACATTTTTAATTAATAAGTACAAAAACTGTGCCTGGATTTTAGGACCAAGAAACACATTTACAGGTAAATTTGGCTTTAAAATCGTTAGTTTGGGTATAAACATTGGCCTCAAATAAAATGTATAATGAAATTCTGTCCACAACAGCAATTATTGTGTATGTTACATTTACCCCGGGAAAATGTCTGGGGGGTTAATGTAACATGTTGGGGATGGATTTTAAGACCTATAGTGCTGATTTAGTATTATCTTTTCAGGCGCCATGGTAAGAAACTATGTTTAAAAAAACAAAAGGCCCCCAATACGATGAAAATAACCTTAAAAATACCCTGCTTGAAGTAAGATCGGGCCGCATGACCGTTTTTAAAGCAGCCTAGGTACCTATTTAATGTACCATATTCAACAGTCTACACAAATTATAAAGGTGTCCGTGGAAAAATAAAAAAAGTAAAGGACGTTCAACAGCCCTTCCTTTGGAACTTGAAGCCAAACTAGCAACAGGAATGAAAACTTTAGAAAAATGGGGATTCGGCTTATCCAGAAGCGACATTTAGATACTCGTAGGACAGTTCGTAAAAGCCAGTAATCTATCAATGCCATTTAAAAATTTAACGCCAGAAGATTGGTTGACTGGATTCAAGAAAAGACATAATCTCAGTATGATAAAGCCATAAAGCGTTAAGTTTGCCAGAAAGAAAGCCACAGTTTCATTCGCAATTTTTAGATATTTCGACCTTCTCGAATCAACACTGAATACCCTTGGAGACAAACCAAATAGTATTTGGAATCGTGACAAGTCTAGTTTCTGCATAGACTAACACCAAGGTAGTTGGTGAAAGAGGAAAATCTGCCTCGAGAATTACAAGCGGTCCTGTCAGAAAAGACACTACAATTATGTTAATAACGAACGCCGCTGGAGCAAAAGCTCCACCGCTCATAATTTACAAAAGTCTGCACATGTGGGATCAGTGGTGTGTCCCAGAGGGAATGGGATATCCTGGAACGGTGTATGCAGCCTCCAAAAAAGAGTGGATGGAAACAGAAATTTTTAAAAATTACTTCGACCCTACCCTAATACCTTCACTCGGTGAAAACCGTCCAGCGCTCATTATATACGATGGTCACTCCACGCATATTAGTCCTGAGGTAATACAAACAGCTATCCGTGAAAACATAACCATTTTAAAATTTGCACCACATAGTAGCCATCTTGGGTCCCGAGTGGTGTAGCTTGAACAAGCGTCCACGTTCGATCAGCAGAGTTAAGCAACGCTGTCTCTGGTCAAAACTTGAATGGGAGTTCCACGGCTGCATCTCTCGGCGCCTCGTGGTACGGCTATCACGGAAAAAAGTTGGTCCCGGCGGTCATACAACATCATGACAGTCGTTAGTGGGGTTGGAAGTCCTCATAACTGCACAGCGACGCCTATAATTGGCCTAACGGCTGTTGGCTGAGTGCGAATTAAATAAATAAATCTTCTTGAAAAAACATACTTCCTGAAGTGATTAAGAATGGTTTTATCAAAGGTGGGATTCATTCATTTGATAGAACAGTGTTATTCCCGATGAAAAATTCTGTTCAGAATCTTTACGTCGTTGGCTCATAAATAGATAAGTGTTCCATCTCTATTCAGGCTGAAAAAATTGTTTCTCCAGCTTCCAACCATCAGAATTCCACTAGTATGGTCTCAGAGCCTAAGCCATCGACATCATTTAACACAGGTATCAATATTGAGCCTTCGATCTCAAATAAGTACAGTGTCTCTGCAATTATATATTCAGAAGAGTAACCAACATCATTGAATAAATGTACTAATCTCGATTCTTTAGTTTGCAATCTTAAGCTAACCAAAACATTCGAAACTTTGCTCTTGGACATGGTAAGATAAATTCCCCACCCGGAAAAAACAATGCGACAGAGAGTAGCTATTGGATGTGAAGTTTTAACCAATGCTGACGGGCTAGAGAAGCTTAAGAAAAATAAGGAAGAAAAAGAACAAAAAAAGGTCAAGTCAACACGCCGTAAAAAAGAAGATTCTAGTAGTAGTGAAGAAGATAATGAAAGTAGGGTATAAAGATTCGGATAATGATGAATTTTTAGAAAATCTTGAGTAAGAAATGGAATTGCGGAACCATGAAGAAAATGATAATATGAATCAAGACCTTGATAATGACAACTGGATTTTGGTGAACAATACTTCAAAGAAAATCATCAAATATTTTGTTGGTCAAATAACCAGATCGATCGAAGAAGATTATGAAATAAAGTGTCTTAAAAGAACTGCTACTAAACAACAAGACATATTTAAATTTGAGTGGCCTTCTGTCCCGGATTTAGATACAGTCACTGAAAATAGCTTAGTAAAGATATTGCCGGAGCCTTTGACTGACAGAAGAGGATTATTTTATTTTAACGTTTTATCGATGGATAAAATATCTAAAATCTCATACTTTTGCATAAATATAACTTATTTAGTTTTCTGTACTAGTATGTGTACTAACCTGATTTAGTGTATTCTATTTGTGCGATTTTTGAGCTCTTTATGTTTTATAATTATGACTGTTATTATTTTTTAAGAGTTTTTACTATTTTGCACCTAAGTTCTTCACTTAAAATAAATGATAAAACATTCTCGTGTTTTACTATAGTCGTCCTTGTATGAAAAAACAGCTTTCAGGCCTTACATTCTTTAAATACTTGTAACTTCTTTATTTTTTATCGGAATTAATTGATGTTTGAACCATTTCTTAGCTAAGAAACATCTTTTACACTTGCCCCGTATTCATGCGTATTGCAATATTTCATCATACTAGAGGTTGATATAGTTATTAACGACATAAGTTCGTTAGATGCGATAACGGCCGTATGTCGTTGAATATTTTTCACAACACCTACAAAAATTGAAACTGTAGAGCAATTTAAATGAAAAAGTTAAATAGTATTAGTACGGGTGTTAAAAAACTCTGATAACAGAGTCACCTATGGAAAAAAATACGTTTGGCAATACTGGCATGTTTGTTGGTGACACTGTAAGTCTATACCAAATTCGAGGTTAGCAGGTTAGGTTTTGTATCAGTCTGTGTAGAAACTGACGTAAAACCTAACCTGCTAAAATCGAATTTGACATAGACTTACAGTGTCGCCAACTATACATTTCAGTATTGCCAATGTTAAAATGTTGCTGTTCTGTTATTTCTTAACGACCTAGGCTGTTAAATGTATAACAGCCATGGCAGTTATGGGGAACTTTTCAGTCAGGTTGACAGTTCTGTTATTGACAAATAACAAGTCGGTGTTATGAAGTAGTAATTTACGATGCAAGTAACGTTATCTTATCAAGCTTTTTACATTACGAAAGAATAGTTTGAATGGACGAGTGACATTCGGAGCGAGTTCTTTAAAATTCTCGAGTAATGTAGAATGCAGATAACGGTTTATTTTATCCTAAAATACTAATCTTTTTCAAAAATAGGAAAAATGGTTATTAATGACACTTACAACAGCGAGTGGTTGGTATCACTAGTAAGATAAAAACTCAATACTGTATTGTTGGTAGCACGGTCAGGTTATGTTAAATTTGAGATTTTCAGGTTAAGTTTTCCGTTAGTTTGTGTCAAATAACAAACAAAACCTAACCTACTAACATCGAATTTGACCTAGACTAACAATACACTTCAGTGCTGTCAACATATGATTAAATGCTAATAAAGTATCGTTATGTTATTTTTCTTAACAACACTAGTGCTGTTAAATGCATCTTAACGCAACTCGTTGCTAAGGACTTATTGTCATAATAATATAATAGGATAAAATAAAAGTTTTAACAAACTGCGTAGGAAAAAACAGCTTCATTTTTTTACAAAACTTCATCTGTACGTTTTATAATTTTTATATACGTCAAAATGTCAACTATTCAAAAAACCAGTTGCATTTACCCCACCTTACCTTATTCTTGTTTATTTCTAACAATTTTAGATTACTTTTTGCACTACCAGCATTATAAATTCTATTTTCCGTCAATCGTTTATATATCGACTCATTAATGCATGATTTTGTCTAAAAAATCATGCATTAATAGACCCGTTTTCGCAATGATTTTATATAGGCAACCATACGTACTAAACGTCAAATGTATCTGAAATGTCAAAACTAAAGGTTAAATTATTCCGTGGATTTATTAATATAAATATTTACATTAGAAAACGCTTCGCTCAATATCTTTGTGGCAGTTTGTATTTTATACCTATCGAGTTCTCAATGTATCCTTCGGCAACAGAGGTGGATTTCCAACCGCCAAGTATTTTAATTGCCGTAAAATTGCTCCGGCATCGGCAACCATACGTACTAAACGTTAAATGTATCTGAAATGTCAAAACTAATAAATATTTTTGATGGATTTTAATAAACGTACGATTGACGGAAAAGTATTGTAACCAACTCTTATGTTAATCGGTGATTAATAATCTCGCTCATTAACGCGTTCGCTCGCTCCACTCGCTCACGCGTTAAAATCTCTCGATTATTAATCACCTATATTAACACACTTGTTGGTTAAATAACCATTTTGAAGTTAATAAGTTACATTTTGAAGCCTGACATCTGCAACAAGTGACAGTAACGATGACATAATTATTCCATTATTTTCCTCGGTTACTAATGAATCTAATTATCACCGTTTCAATACAAAAATCGGTCAGTATTGGTATGTGTATAGGTTAGCACTGCAAAAACGAATTTCGTACTAGTACAGTCGTGCCCAAAAAAACGGGACACTTTTTTTTACCTAATTTTCAAAATGCGAAAACAAGTGCTGACACTGGCAATTCTAATTAATAAATGTCATCAAAAGTCATTAATTAGATCTAGGTAATGACTTTTAATGACATTTATTAATTAGAATTGTCAGTGTCAGCCAATGTTTTCGCATTTTGAGAGTTAGGTCAAAAAAAGTGTCCCATTTATTTGGCCGCCACTGTATAGGACGAAAAATAATTCATATGCATTTGCTTAAGATAAACTACCATCTTATAATTAAAGCTGCGGTTAACTGAAATCACTTATTAACATGTTTAAATTTTTGAAATATAGATAAAAATATTGCAATATTTCTACCTAAAAATTCTGTGCGTAGAAAGCACTATGAATCACATTTTATAGTTATGAAAAAAAATGCTTTGACTGTTTACGTAACAAAAAAATCATTAATGTTATCATTTGAAAAACAAATTAGCTATTTTAGAGTAAAGTAATCATTCTGACAACACAGCTAACGAGACATTTTATAATTCGTCGAAAGATGCCGTTACTATCGACACCTTGGTGACATGAACAACTTTAGTTGATACCTAACCTCAAACGTTTGCTAGAGTTACGAAGCATTTTTTGGAGTAAGTTTCGTTAAACAGTGAAGATCTTAAAATGGAGTGTCTCATTGGGATAAAATGTTCCGATTTCGTTATGGTCGCTGCCGACATGACGAATGCCCACAGTATTATGGTTATGAAAACCGGTAAGAAAGCGTTTTTCTAATATTTACGATTTAACGCGCTCGTCCATTAATTCGTATTGTTTTGCAGATGAAAATAAGCTACATAAATTGTCTGATAAGCTGGTTATGGCTGTATCTGGCGAACAGGGAGACACCACCCAGTTTGCCGAGTATATTGCAAAAAACATTCAATTATACAAGATGCGCAATGGCTATGAACTAGGCCCCAAAGCTGCCGCAGCATTCACACGCAGAAATTTGGCAGATGCACTTCGTAGCAGAGTAAGTTACAAGATTGATTCTCTAATTAAACTAATTTTTACATATTCCAGAATGCCTATCATGTAAACCTTCTATTAGCCGGTTACGATGAACATGATGGTCCTCAGCTATTTTTCGTTGATTATTTGGCCTCAATGGTTGATGTTAATTATACTGCCCATGGCTATGGTGGCTTTTTCTCCCTCTCAATAATGGATCGTTACTATAACACTGCCTTATCTCGTGAGGATGCATACGAGCTTCTGAAGAAATGCGTGCGAGAGGTACACAAACGCCTCATTATTAATCTTCCCAACTTCAAAGTTCAGGCCATCGATAAGAATGGTATACAGGATTTGCCGCCAATCACAGCAAAGGACTTGGCTGCAGAGTAGGATTACTTTTAAATATAAATTAAACAATTTTTTTCATGGCTCTTTAATAAATACTGTTTTTTTTTATTGTAAAAAACGAATATAATAAAATTTACATAGGAATTGTTTTGTTTTTTTGAAGTACGCAATAGTAACAAAATAATGTACATTGTGCAGGAAGTATTACATTTCTCTAAAACTAATTTGGGAAGATTTAACTGATACTGCTTTATTTCACTTTTTTAGACTCCGTTTTGGTTTGCTTCTCTTCTTTCTTCTTTTCGTCTTTTCCATCTAGATTATCTTCATATCTAATTATTTATAAATTATTACTTCAAGTTATCATAGTCGTTACATCAGTACTTACTTAAAAAGTGCAGTTAAATCTCCTTTGACGAGAGCAAGAGCCATTGGGGTCGCTAAGCAAGCTGGTACTAAATATAATAATGCTGGTTGAGCGTGTTTGAACACGTGCATCACAAAAATTGTGGCCATCAGTCCTAAAAAGTATGCGAGGAATGTTGCATGGAAGTATGTGTTGGACTGTCGCTTTAAACTATGATCAAAGCGCAGTAGAAGAGCGATGAATATTCCTGGAACTACGATATCTCCAAGCCCCAACATTGCAAAATTACTAGCCGACAAACCATGGGTCAACAAGTCTTGGGGAAATACCACTGAAAGTAGAATATTATTATAAATATACAGTGTGTTCATACCATAGCTTCAACATTGGGATCTTTTTGTTTAATATTTACTACAGAGTGGAGAAACTTGATATATTTTGAGTATAATTTAGTTACCGTTTCTGATAGCACAAAGCCGTTCCAATATTATTTAGCACTCTTACGCAGATTTTGAAACTATTAAAGCTCAAGATATTCCTGTAAACTTTGTTTTTTTGAAATAGGCATCACTGGTTGCAATGCAGTCATACGAAGATTTTTTTCCTTTTTATCACGTTTAATACGTTCATTTCTAAGGATGAAAAAGTTATAAGAGAAAAAAACAAAGGAATGCCAGTTAATGAAACAAAAGCAGGCAATTGTTTAACATGCAATACATCTACATAAAAATATATCGCCACATAAGGTAATGGGAATTAGTGAAAAATGTATTTTGACTCGCTCAAAAAATGTACTTCCTATCAATTCCTTTAAATTAAAAATGACTTCTAGGTTGCCAAGGACAGATTACTGTCAGCAATTCATGGCATTCTTCTACTACCTCTTGGAAACAGATTTCTAGTTAAGAGGAGGCAATGCCAAACAATATGGGACTCAAGATTGGTAACATCAACAGGCCGTGAATTGGTAAAAATGTATAGATAGGAACCACTGGGAAGCCAACGTACTGGCCCTCATATATCAAAATCACTGACGTGATTAGCTTCTGCGTCACTAAGAGAATTCCAGCAGGAACTACGATAGCTGAGCAAAACCTGGACTTATCGTCTGATCATTCTCCAATCATGAAATCTCTGAGCTGTAGAAAAATCAACAAATGGACACCGGCGTCCCTTACTAACAAGATGATTGATTAGACAATATTTCCACGTATTTATCATTGAAAACGGAAGAAAGAATTGACTCAACTGTCGAAAACCTGCCAGCACTTACAAGCTGCTGCCTGTGATTCGACACTGGATACATCTTAAACCACCCATAAACACCAAGCTTGCTCTAGTATCTTTCAAGAGGTAATTACAAAAAGAGAGAATCTAGAAGAACCTGGATGAATACCAGTGCACCTCAAGATAAATCCATAAGAAAATTGAAAGAGCTACTTCTAAACGAAGCAAATTTCTAAAAAATCCGACGCCAATTTAAGTCACCACAGAGGTTTTATGAAAAGCCAAGAGGAAACTCGGGCACCAAACTACAGAAACCATCCCTTCTATAAGGAAACCGTACAGAAGTTGGGCTAGAAGTAATCCAACCCCACGCATCAGAAGTGACTCCAGAAAAAGATGAAGAAATATGTCCTTCCTTGAAACGCCATACCAAATGTCCTTACCTAAGTAAAACATGTCAAATATAGAACATGATTGCAAAAAACCTAAACTCAAAACAAGACGCCTGGATATGACCTTATCACTGGTAAAGTAGTAAACCAACATCGCCCGTATACACAATGCCATCATGAGAACTGGCTGCGTTCTATCACAATAGAAAGTGGCTCAAATGATCCTATAGATACTATTGAAGCTGTTCGAAGGTATTCTTAAATAAAGCCACTTCTTGAAGGATTCAATAATCCCAGAGCACCAGTTTGCATTCCGGAACAGCATGCGACCATTAAGCAAATACACCGCCTGGTCGAGATCATAAAAGGAATATTTGAAGATAAGAAGTACTGTTCAAAACCATTACACCACACACCTTTTACAAACTATTGAAATCTTCAAGTAAAGTACCAGAAAGAAGTGACTATGCTAAATCCAATTCAATCCGTACCTACGTCAACAACTACTAAAAGGTGTTTCAGATATAGCACCAAATTTTAAAATGCACAAACGTCCGGCAAGATGTTGTTGATTAATCTTCGAATCTCTGCCATTAGTTCAGGAATCGTTTGAGGTTTGTTTAGGTAGACTTTTGATTGAACAAACCCCCACAAAAAGAAATCACATGGCATAAGATGGCAGGGTCTTCCCGGTTCAGGAAATGTTTCGTGCAATAAAGTAATTGTATTGCGGGAAGTATGACAAGTCACTATCACACAAGTAATCGGAATGATAAAAGATTATGGAAATAATAAAACCACAGCTACCACCCGTCGCGGGAAAAAATGCCGCCAAATTCAAATTCGGCGCTATATATGAAACGCCCTTTACCATTGCTACATTCGCTGATGATACAGCACTACTTGTGATCAGCGACGATCCAACAACGCCATCAAAAGCACCGTCAATAATCATTAAGTAACCTTCAGTACCGGCTAAACAGTGAAGAAAGGTTAATCAGCTCAAATCTACCCAAGTAACACACACCTTACACCAAGAGACACGCCCCCTCTGTTTTGTTGAATAACCCAACAGCCACCACAAGACACATCTTTCTGAAGAGAAAGCAGCTTGGACTGCAGTATTCCAAATTGTATTGGCTTATTGGACACAGATCTCTTATTAGAAAATAAACTTTCCATATATATATATATACAGTGTGTCCCCGGATTGAGTTCACTATAGGTATAATTGACAAACAATTTTACAATTTTATTTTAATGTTTTGGGATTCCGCCCTGCTTGGTCTGAAGAGAATTTTAAGAATATTTACAGTTTTTGAAAACACAAGTTGGCCTTGACAGTGAAGCAAAAATTATTTTCTTTTCAGGTAAACTACCCTTTCTGTTCATGATACGGCAAAATTTTACCAAGAAAAGTTGTTCAGAATGATAAATTATGGCCCTATACAAAATTTCAGAAAGATCTGTTGACTTAGAAAACACCGTTATTTTTTAGATAATTGTATTTTATTTTCAGGTAAACTACCCTTTTTGTTTATGATACGGAAAAATTGTATTAATAAAAGTTGTTCAGAATGAGAAGTTGTGGCCCTATACAAAATTTCAGAAAGATCTGTCGACTTAGATGAAACCGTCATTTTTAATAAATGCAATTTGTTTAATTTAAAAAATAACAGTTTAATCTAAGTCGACAGATCTTTTTGAAACTTGGTACAGGGCCATAATTTTTCATTTTGAACAACTTTTATTAATACAATTTTGTCGTATCATGAACAAAAAGGATAGTTTACCTGAAAATTAAATACAATTACCTAAAATTATAACGGTTTTTTCTAAGTTGACAGATCTTTCTGAAATTTTCTATAGGGCCATAAACTATCATTCTAAACAACTTTTCTTAACAAAATTTTGCCGTATCATAAACAAAAAGGGTAGTTTACCTGAAAATAAAATAGTTTTCGCTGCACTGTCAAGGCCGACTTAATTTCTAAA
Source organism: Agriotes lineatus (assembly GCA_940337035.1). NCBI lineage: Eukaryota > Metazoa > Arthropoda > Insecta > Coleoptera > Elateridae > Agriotes > Agriotes lineatus. Next base: position 66,839 of record CALNHX010003307.1, on the reverse strand, counting down.
AATTAAAACTCTGCTTAAAATTGTTTTCAGACCAAGTAGGGCGGAATCCCAAAACATTAAAATAAAATTGTAAATTTTTTTGTCAATTATACTTATAGTGAACTCAATCCGGGGACACACTGTATATATAAAGTCATTCTTAAACAGGTGTGAACATACAGAGTCCAACTGGTTTCTATCCAAGGCGTTAAGAACAATTACAAACTCTTCCTGATTCGTGGAAATGACACAATATACTGTGATTTTCATGTGCGCATAGTGCACGAAGAAGTGAGGTGTGTAAGAAGTACGTACCAGTCGGGTATTGAAGTGCATTGAAACCCCTTGGCAGTAAATCTGTTAGACAACAGTGATCAAACCTAATGCTTAAAGCAAACACCCCCTGATCTGATTAATGTTAATTGATAAAAAGAAACTTCCTTGTGAAGGGGCATATTTAATTTGTTTTTAAACAAAGAAATTGTGAAATTATTTTAACCAAGTCTTGTAGGTTAAGTTGATGTTTTCTGTCACCCTCCCAACTACAAAAAGTCGAACCACAATGGATTATTTCACTGCCAATTTCGTGTATTTTAATGACGATTTTGAAGCTCTTCATTATCGAATTTTTAAAAAATAGTTTTTCGCTTATAGCTGCGTTTTGTTTATTAAAAAAAGAAATATAGCTCTATTTAATGATGACAATTTAGAAAAGAAAGTTAATGTATCTTAAGCCCTTAAAGACCTATAAAACATGAGTTTAGACTACAGATCTGTGTACGTATCTTGATAATGTTAAAACTGTTTTGTGCTACCGTTGATAAGTGAATTATATTTTTTTTAAACAAAAACCACAGAATTCAGTTCTTTAACCTTGTGGTATCGAATGATCGAAAACTTTTATCCTCTAAAGAGCCCTGGAATTTTTAAAATTTAATTTATGTTGGCAGTGATGAGAAAAGGTAAAGTAGGTTTTTTTCCTATAAAAAATTTGAAAGTCAAAGAATTTAGGGTTTATGTTGGCATTACTTGGATTCCTTTAAAAAAATATATGTTGGCGGAATTTGTTTTAGTAACTTTTTAGAACTACAAATTGGTGGGAAATTTAAAATCTGGCATTAAAGGAGTTGTTTTAGGTAATCTTTCGTAAATTCGTTCAGGCATGTTAGGTGGCAGATCCAACAGTTCCTCTGCACACTTCAGAATTGCTTTTTTTTTACATTAGTTTTAAAAGATTCCGTTTTTTACGCATAGGTACTCATTTTCAAAAAAGAAAAACTGACAATTTAATTTTAAATGTCAAAATGACACTAGTTGTTTACAGAAAAACCTAACGAAAATAAATTTTTATAATAATTTTTAAAAAGCAGTTTTGCCAATTTTCTCTTGACCTTGAAAATCTTTATAGGAAAAAAACGTACTTTACTTAATGGTATAAACAATACAAATTGGACAGAATTAAATAACTTTTACACACTGTTTAATACTGAACACAAAGTGGTGTCTCGTATGGAAAATGAAGGAAACCACTTTGAACATATGTAGTTGTTTTTGTTATTAATATTTTTATGTATTCAACAAAAATGTATGTATTTGTTAAAATGACATTACATTAAAATGTCAGATGTAAAATGTCAATGTCACTTATTGCCAACATAAATACAAAAACACTTCCACAGCCCGCTAGAGGATAAAAATTTACGATCATATGGTATAAATTGGACAAAAGCGTTAGAAATTCAATTTGGATTGGATTATAGCAGCATTTGAGATTCTGAATATTTTGTCTAATTTAACAGTCTTCATCTCTTACTATTTACTATTGAAATATGAAGCTTACATTTGATTGGTGCCTCAAAACTCTTGGCTACTGTAACCATCACATCGGTTCCAAACACCCAGAATATGTCGTAGAAGAACAAGCCTGACAATAATATACATCCAGTTACTACGTTGTTCAAATGGAGGAGTTCCACTGCATTAATGGAGAAAGCTAAGCCAAATAAGTTGTTGGCTACCCAGTGCTTTTGCAGCAAATACCATGCTCCTACCGCTAGGCAGCAAATCAAAGAAACTACGTCGTGGGACGAAAATTTGTAGTTAATAATGTCTTGGTTAAGTTCTCCTTCCCCTTGAGTAAATAATATGTGGTACTGTATATTTGGCACTGCAGCTGGCACCAGTTTGCTTACTATAGGGCTGTAACATTTTTATTATTAATTACATACTGAAATATATTATCAAATGACTTACCTGAGCACGTGAGTTAAAGCCAAAACTCCTAGGAAGAAAAAGTACCCCGTCAACAACAAATTGATGTACTCTTTGGAAAACAATTTGAATATGATGTAAAGACCGAATAGAGCACACGAAGCCATTATGGGAAACATGGCAGCATCCTTCGTGGTCATCGTTTCTCGTTTCTGTAAGAGTTGACAATAATTAATTGGAAAATAACAATAATATCAAACGCAATTACCGACTCCTTATGGTAACTAACTGAACGGTATGAACCGAAGAATATTGGAAGTAGGGCCATAATTACGAGACTCCCGTACGCCACCGCGATTCCCTCTGGGGTGCTTGGGGGCTTCGTGGTCGCATTGGTTGCTGTTTCGTTCACATTTTCTGCTGCTTGAGCCACGACGAAGTTCACTATGCTCGCCATGTTTTGAAAGAAGTAATGACGGTGACGACGACAATTGGTGCTGGAGTTTTGCTCTGGTGGTGGGAGAACCCGATGACAGCAGTGGATTTCTATTTAACAATTGCCAACAGACTTGGTATGAAATTGGTATATTCGCAAAAATTACGAAGTGGGCGACATCTATTATCAAAATTGAGAAAATGGATAGAGGTGAACAACAAACCAATGTTATATGTACCGTTGTAGCCGAAGTATTCGTTTATATTGTTTTCTGTCAGATTGTTCTGAGTTTATTTACGATTTGTTGCTAAATAAGTGTATTTATAGTGGTCGTTTACGTTATAAATCAGCAAGCAACTATATACCTACTTAAAAAGGTAAGATCATGAAAACAGTAGATTGAGGTTATAAATTACCACTTACAAATGTAGAATTTTTATGCAAATTTGTTTCTTATCTGAGATTAAGGTTTTGAATTCATTTAGTAGAACTAAATACGGGCGTAGCAAAAATGATTGCATGGCCTATAAAATGATAACATATCTATTAGGTACCTATAATATGCATATTATTTTTTAGCAGTCACAAAGTTGCTAGTTACTGAAGATTACTGAGAAATAAGAAGTTAACGATGCAATTTGTTCATAAATCTGTAGAAACCAAGTCCAGAAAAATATGTTCTGTTCCACAGTGCTCATCATATTGTACGAAAGATATTTCATTACATGCATTTCCATCGGATCCCAAGTTATGTAAAACGTGGAAAAATGTATTAAAAATTGGAAAACCTATAACTAAATATATGTTAGTATGTAGTTTGCATTTTGCAGAAACTGATTTTACTATAGGTAAGTTGGAAATTTATTATTTACAACAAAAAAAAATTTAAGTATATTTTATTTACAGCAACAAATAAGAGACGAAGATTAAAGAAAACAGCAATTCCAAGCAAGAAAATTCCAGTGACAAGTCATTTAGTGAAAAAGATATTTACTGATAGATCACAAAGGCATTGGTAGGTTTAAATGTTCTTTTTTACAATAAATCTAAAAGTAAATTATCTTCAAGGTTGCAGAAATGTACGTTGAATGTGTCTGAAGCAAATATGAAAACTGAGAATCAGGAAAATTTAATGGACAGTAATGATGTATCAGTAACAAATCTGGAGGAAAATGTTTCAAATCAACCATCAACATCTACTAAAAGTGCCCCTATTTCACACGAACCTTCACTACAGAATGCTTTTTTTGAAGATAAAGAAACAGAAACACAATTTTGTGATTTTTTCGAGTTACCTCAAATATTAAATTCTGATGAGAAGCTAATGAATTTTACTGGTATGTGTAAATCGCAGCATAAATATATTTTTCTAAAATTTCTTTAAATATATATACTTAATATTTAAAATTACCTATTAACATTTTAGGGATTAATCGTCATACTCTGGAAACAATTACAAGATGTGCTGAAAGGACTGCTAATTTTAATGGATGCAACTGGCAAAACATGAAAACAAGAATTATTTTAGTTCTGTGTAAATTTAAGCTTAATATTTCATTTGCCTGTCTAGCAGTTTTGTTTAATATTAGTCAAACCTTGTGCGGAAGTATGTTTTACTCAACAGTAAGTCTTTTAGCTGTTAGCTTAAAACCAGGAATATATTGGCCCAGTAAACATGAAATTTTAAATAATATTCCAAAATGCTTTGACAAATTTGGAAACACTAGAGTAGTACTGGACTGTACTGAAATTAAAATACAGAAACTGAAATGTTTAAAGTGTAGAGTAATGTCATACTCTCATTATAAGGGAACACATACAATAAAATATTTAATTGGGATAACACCATCTGGCCTAATATCATTTGTTAGTGCTGGATATGGGGGGCGCACTACAGATAAATCAATTTTTAATTATGAAAATGTCATTGAAAAACTGGATTGTTACGATGCAGTAATGGTTGACAAAGGATTTTTAATTGAAAAAGAATGTAACGAGCACTTAGTAAAATTAATAAGACCCCCATTTTTAAGGCAACAAAAACAATTTTCAAAAGAAGAAGCTGAGATGACAGCTGAAATTGCTCGGGCTCGAGTTCATGTAGAAAGGGCAATTCAGAGAATTAAAATTTTCAAAATTTTAAGAGAGCAATTTAACTGGTATTTAATTCCATATGCTGATGATATTATAACTATAATAGCAGCTATTGTTAACTTATCAGCACCAATACTGGCTGACAATAAAATGCGATAATGTAGTAACTTATTTTACGATAATGTAGTAATTTATTTTCTGTATACAATTATGTTAATATTTTTTAGCAAAATTTAAACTAGGCAATAAGTATATACTTCGTATTATTGGTATTGTTTACTGTGTAACATAATATTGGTAAATTGGTTTAAGTTTCTTTTATAATAATATGGTATTGTTAACTAGTTTATAATCTTCATATACATATTCCAGCTATATTTTATATTATTACATCTGTATTGCTATTGTATCTATACTTTTAATCTAAACAGTGTAATTAAGTACTCCAAACATCATTTCTACGCGGACGACACTCAATTGTACGCTTCATTTTGTAAACAAATTTTTATACCAGCAATGGAAAATTTTAATGAAGACTTGCGAAGCCTAATTGACTATTCCAAAAAACACGATCTCACCATAAATCCCCACAAAACAGAAGTAGTACTTTTTGGCCCAAAAAAACCAAAAGAATTTATTGATAATTTCTATTCAATTATTATTGACTCCACACCAATACAACTCAGTAAATCAGTAAAAACCTTGGACTTGTAATAGATGAGGATTTAAAATTTAATCTCCATGTAAACAAATGTACACAAAAGGCTTACAATTCACTCAAAACAATTTACGCCAGCAGACAGGTTCTTAATGTAAATACAAAAAAGATTTTATATAACTCCTTGGTGCTATCTCACTTTAGTTACTGCGATACTATATATGGACCATTTATTTACAGTCAATGCACAAAAAATTAAAAAAATGCAAAACTCCTGTATGAGACTTATTTTTGGAATTCTCAAGTACCAACATAATTCTTATAAACTTCAGGAATTAAAATGGTTAAATATGGATAACAGGAGATTGCTACATGCTGCTTGCCTTTATCACAAAATTCTCATCTTTCGATCACCACCTTACTTATATAATAAGATTAAATTTCGCACGGATGTTCACAATCTAAATGTTCAATTCAAGGGTACGCTAACTCCACTGTTGCATAGAACGAAATTTTTTAAACAGTGTTTCTCTTATAACTCTCTAATAACTAAAATTTACAACAGTATTAACAGCACATTCAAAAGCTTACCCTGGAATCAATTCAAATTCAAATTTCATACTTTTTTATTAAACAAGGAATGAAATACTTATTTCCAGACTGGTATTGGTAATGTAAATTTATTTTATTTATTATAATTGGGCCCTGATATGTTTATATGTATGTATAGCTATATAATATTAGATTTAATTTCTTTATTGGCAAGGGTTGAGTGCAGATAACCGAAAGGTAAAATGCTGAACTCCGCCTTGGGATAGCTCCTTTATGCTGTTTTTGTTGTGTATCTTCACTAATTTGTAAATTATTGTAATAAAATGGAGCTAATAAAAGACGATTTATTATTATTATTATTATAGTTGTTAAATACAGCTGTCTGTTGTTATTCTGTAATATGATTTTTGGAAATAAAATCAACAAATTTTTTATTTATTTATTTATATATTAACGTTTCATCATAATAAATAATAAAATAATAAACCCAACAAATAATATTTTAATCTTTATTTAAACAATAAAAATGTAGCATGTGTTTAAAATAATTGTCAGAAATTGTTTTTATTAAATTTTGAGCAAAGTCACTGTTAAATTCGACAGTGATTTTTAAATAACTTTTAGAAAAACTAGAATATAAAATTAAATCCGTGTTTGGCAAGTTCAGTAAAGCCATGCCTAGCTGCACTTGTCCATAGTATGAGTGTTTTTTCTTCAATTTGATTTGAGTTTCACCTTCCTCCTTCTCCAAAAAGTCGCAAGACTCCAAAAATGTGTTCGAGTGATTGGTTTTTCCTAAAATAATATATAATTATTAGCAACTAATAAAGAAAACATGTGAAATAAACTTGCCAGAAAAAGGACATTTAATTTCAAGAAGCCTTGAAGGAGCACCATCTTTAAAAACCACCCCATCAGGCGAAAATCCTAGCCATGGAAATATCTCGCAAATTATTAAGCCGAGTGATAAAATTTTGCAATTATTATTGAGTTTTTCATACATTTCCAAGGCTTCTTTTTCATATTTCTTCCCATGTTCTGTGAATTTGCTTGTAAAATGTTTGGGAAAAAAAAATTTTTTTGACTTGTTTTCCCAATCTTCTGTTTTTTTAAATGTGTATATAGAGTAGCACGTTGATCCTAAAATAGTAATTTAAGTTACGAGACCGGAAAATAGTGTTTTGCAGGTCAAACCAAGTAGAAGCGAGCCCTGGAAACTTGGCGAGACCTGCAAAATGCTTTCCAGTCATGTATCGTACAATATTTTTTTACGACATCCAAGTCCATACTTTCAGACTTGCGAATTCACTCTCAAAAACCAAAAACATTATGACATTAGTATCTATTATTTGACTTATCCAAACAATAACTTTCCTTAGTATTTTTTATTTATTTAGCGTATGGCATTTTAAGGTACACATGAAAATATTAAAATTTATATGTATATCTTGTGAGTGTGTACTTGGCCAGGAGATCGTGACGATTATCTGGCTGCCAGTAGGTGCTAGTTCATTTAGCGTTACCCAGGGTGCACGTGTAGTGTTATCAGCTACGGACGCGAACTAGCTTTACACCCCACTTTCCATAGTAATGAAGGCATCATGGATCGGTAAAAGCTTTTGCCGATCCCTGATGCCCATTTCCCAATTTTGGCCGACAAAACGTTACTTTCTCGCACAACAATTCTTCAGAAACTGTATATTTTCTGGTCAGTCGTAAAAAATAATACATAGTATTAGGGAAGCAATACTTAATTATTATCATATGTTTTCTGTTTCATACCTGTAATTCTTAATTGCCTTTCTTTTGCCCACATACTTGAACCTTGCATGTATTTAGTTGCTACTTTCATTATATCACAATTAGATAGGGAATGTAATAGGGCCTTGCAACAGTCGTTTAGGTCATATTCCTCAACAGATATTTGGCTTTTTAAACCAATCAAAGTATGTGATTTATTTCCATACAGTATTTTTTGGACTAATGCCAAGTTGCTAAAATCAAAAATTGGATATTTTAGTTAAACAATACATTCATCAGTTAGGAAAGTAGTTAGAGTTAGTTAGAAAGTTGTAAAAATACCTACTTGTTTTTATTCGTATCCAAATATGCATCACGTTCAGATGAACGGCTAAGAAATTTTGTTAGAGCCGATTCTGCTACACCTAAAATTATGATAATAATTATTAAAAACAAACGTTCTTAATGTGATTATTCGTACTAAGTAAAGTTATTCGCCAGAAAAAATCTTTATAAATATAAAATACCTGTTGAAAGAAGAGCAAAATTGTCTTGGTCTAACTCTTGGGAAGTGTTGTATACATATTTCTTCTTTATTTTTGGATGGCAGTATTCTTTAAAAGGCTTTGCCTTATAGGTTTCTTCAACTCCTTTCTTTTCTTTTCCCCATTTCTGCTCCAAATCTGTGCAGCTTACGATTTCTAAGTCGTCATGCCTAGAAAAATTGTGAACATGTATTTAAAAATAGCCAACTAAGTATTTTAGATAAGCAAACACCTAACACAACATAAATTATAATCCTGTACCCTGTCCTTACCTATTAATGTAAATTAAAGTAGCAATAATGTGTTTACAAAAGCCGGACATTCCTGCCTTACATGAACAAACACATTTCCATTGTTCAACGTTTTCATACAAAACAGCTGTAATTTCATGGGGCCGCGATGTCAGACTGGACGTTTGTAGGCATAAACTTCTAATTACAAATGAATCTGGAGCTTCTAAGCCACATAATATAACGTGACCTGCTTTAAAAACTGCCTCACCTTCTTTCAGGGGTCTGCTTCTATTCCCAATATATTCCAATATATTGGAAAGAGTAACTTCTATTTTTGCCATATTGCGGTCACAATGTCACTAATATACAATTACAAACTAAAAAACGCCACTAAAACGATACAAAACACCCAATTAAAAGTATTCAAAAACCGCCAAAACTGCTTTGTAACCTTTATAGCCGGTTTGTTGTTCACCTTTATAGAAATATCGCAGCGCCATCTGTTGGTTCGCTGTTTTCGCGAATATTGACTGGCGTTATATGTGAATAGCGATTTAAGATGAGTACTAGATAACAGGTCGTTAGTTATTTTATATAAAACACAGGCGTCTAGATATTCCCGGTTGGATTTTAAAGTACAAATGTTTGTTAGTCTAGAGATCTCGGCATAGTCGTGGGATAATCTGGGGTTCTGCAGATCCACTTTGATGCATATGATAAAAATTTGTGTTGTACTCTTTCCAAACGCTTTATGTGAACATCAAAATATGGAGACCAGATCGGGGACGCGTACATTAGTATCGGTAATATCAGGGACTTGTAGAGTGTCACAATCGTTTCAATATCTCTAAAATCTTCGGTGTTTCTCTTTAAGAACCCTAGTAATTTCACGCTTCTGCTCACAATACTATCTAGGTGTGGTATGAAAGATAATTTGGAATCAAAAATGACACCAAGATCCTTAATTGAGGTGACGCGTTCCAATTGTATACCATTGATACCGTAATTGAAGTGGATCCTGGTGTCATTCTTGCTAAATGATAGTATTTTACATTTTCCTACGTTCAGTTTCATTTTGTTAGACACACACCAATTAGCCATATTGTCAAAGTCGTTTTGCAATCGCTTACAATCTGTTTGATCTTTTATAACCCTATAAAATTTGCAGTCTTCCGCGAATAACAGAAACTCGCTATCGATAAAGGATGCTTGAATATCGTTAATGAATATAATAAATAATAAAGGTCCAAGGTGCGATCCTTGCGGAACCCCTGATGTCACATTAATTTTATTAGAAATGAAAGACTTGTATTTGACAAACTGGGTTCTGTGTGACAAGTAGGCGCTGAACCATTTTGTTAATTGCTCTTGGAAACCGAATTTGCTAAGTTTGTCCACTAACAATGGGATGGATACTTTGTCGTATGCCTTAGCAAAATCGGTGTAAATGATGTCTATTTGGTAGCCTTTTTCAAAAGATTCTAGCAATTTTTGGCTAATAATCAGAAGATTAGTGACCGTTGATTTTCCGTTTACAAAACCATGCTGCTGTTCAATTATAGCTGAATTAACAAAGGACGATATTTTTCCGGATACAATAGATTCGAAAATCTTAGGAATCAGATTAAGGATCGAGATGGGCCTGTAATTCTTGGCTAAATTCTTGCAGCCCGACTTGTAAATGGGTGTTATAAAACTTTCCTTCCATATATCAGGAAAAATGCCTTCCCTTAGAGATCTCCTAAATAAATCACAAATTGGTTTGTACAGGACACCGGCACAGTTTTTCAATAGAATTGCAGGCAGACCATCAGGACCCGGACTTTTAGATTCTTTAAGCAATAGTAAATTACGCAGAACTTCGTTGTACGTAATATCAATATCGTTCAGTGTAAAGGGCGTTATTTCGTCAACATTCAACTGGTCTTGATGATTAACCTGAGGTACATTGGTGTCGTATACGGATTTAAAGTAGTCTGCTAATAAGTTAACCATGTCATTTCCATCTTCTGCAGTTGTTCCATCATATGTAAGTGAATTTGGTAATCCATGACCTTTCTTTTTATTATTCGTAAAATTCCAAAACGATTTGGGATCAGATTTTATTCTGCCTTCTATTTTACACACATATTTCTTATAACAGTCTCGTTGAAGCCTTTTTGATTTAGCTCTCAGAAGAGTAAAGTCGATTTTGTTTTGGGTACTTCTAAAAGTTTTATATGCTTTATGGGCTCTACTTTTAGCTTTAACAGTTTCTATCAATTCGTTATTGTACCAAACAGGGTATTTTGATGATTTTATAGTTTTCTTAGGTACATGAGTTTCCATAGTATTCCATAATATATCATAAAAAATCCTGACTGATTCAACAAAGTTATTATCATCTATAAAATGCCATGAAATAGAGCTCAAGTTATCAAATATTGCATCGTAATTGGCTTTGGAAAAGTCATAAGTTTGAAAGTCGAAGGTCAGATATTTGAGATTACTCGGAATTGAAAATTCACAAACTGAAGGGGGATGATGAGCATCAACTGGAATAAGAGGATCGATAGAAAGACTGACGTTTGGCGACTTTATGTTTGAGAATATAAGATCTAAATATTCACCATTGGAGTTCGGGGTGTTATTGTATTGCATCAGATCAAAAAAACAAAACGAATCGGAGATAATGGTTGCTTTGTCGTAATTAGACTGTAATATGTGTGGTTTCGGAGACAAAAGTAGACCGTCTTGGCTATTTAGCCATTCCATACCAGGGAGGTTGTAGTCACCAACAATAATGATTTTATTTTTGCTATTCTCCATTAGCTTTTCAACGTCCTCCACATGGTGATGGAAAAGCTCTGTCGAAGATCTAGGTGGTAGATTATATTTTATTTATTTATGTACAAACGGAGATTCTCACAAATAAAAATCTATTCTATTCTATTAACAAGCACCTAATTAGAATTATCATCTATATATATAATAGACTTGTCCGGGACGCTGTTTCAGCAGCCAAACCGTAAGAGATAGAGAAAAAAGTTATGAAAGTTATATGTTTGGAATGGTCATGTCAGGTCAGGAACCGAATTTCAGTCACGTGACACTTCCGGTTTTCGAGAAATCACGTGATTTCCGTCCGTCCGGGACGCTGTTTCAGCAGCCAAACCGTAAGAGATAGAGAAAAAAGTTATTTAAGTTATATGTTTGAAATGGTCATGTCAGGTCAGGAACCGAATTTCAGTCACGTGACACTTCCGGTTTTCGAGAAATCACGTGATTTCCGTCCGTCCGGGACGCTGATCCGCCCGGGACGCTGTTTCAGCAGCCAAACCGTAAGAGATAGAGAAAAAAGTTATGAAAGTTATATGTTTGGAATGGTCATGTCAGGTCAGGAACCGAATTTCAGTCTCTAACACTAATTATTATCTTAATTATCCTAATCCTAACTTTTTAGGTTAGATTCTAGGCAAATTTTATCAAGGCGAATGCGACTGGTAGTTTGCTACCAACAATGACGTCATATACGTACGTGTGGTGAATACGCGTTCTATTTGCAAAACGGTCTTTTTTGTTTTTTTAAATGAGACATTTGTCTCACTGGTTGCTAGTTAACAATAATACGTTCGAACCTGAAAAGCTTTATGGCAACGAAATCAACTAAAAACGATACATGAATATCAGATGCTGGAACTCGTGGATTGAACGCAAAAGGAACGGAAGTATTCGATGAGTTGTTAAGATACAAGATGGACTACCATATTGAGCCTTGAGGTCTGAAACCTGCTTGTTCATTGAGAAGGGTAGATTATACGGTCTACGATTGTGGCAATTTCGGCACTCGCCAAGATCATCCTTTTTTATCAGTTTGAGAATGAGACAGCCCTTCTACTCTGTAGGAATTCTTTAGGCGTTCCAAACAATCTGTATGAGTGAGTGCAGTAAATGAGCAGTGTTAAAGGGGTAAACTCTCAATAGCTCAGGTATGCTATCTGGCCAGGCTGCTTTTCGAAGTTTTAACTAGTCCTCTTAATTTCGCTGACACTGGGTTTGTTTGTAGAAATCCTTAGATGTTAGTGTGCAGTTTTTCCCAGTGCAAGTATGATGCTGAATTCGTCCTTATACATAATTAGATTTGAGTTAGACACTAAGCTAAGATTAAATAATATTAATTACGTCTATTCTCAATATAGTCTAGTTTTGATTATGTTACAGTTAGGATTCCTAACAATATTCTTGCCACAATCTTGCTAGCTGCTAGTTGTACGTATCACAGGCGACTGTGATTACGAATTTAAATGAACACCCGTTACAAATTTGCCTGTATATGGTGGCGGGGGCGTGGTTTACTTGTATTGTTGCCACTGTCTCATATAAAGGCACGGTAGACATATTCATGCCCTGCATGCAAAAAAAACATTTTACCCTTGATGACCTTGATCAATATGCAAGCAATGAATGTGATTTTATTGGTTGTCGATCAAAATTGTACAAAATTAAAGCTATGGGATATAAATTTTAAAAAATTAACAGCAGAAGTATTAATTGAACAACCACATATTGTTTAGAAAAGAATTAAATTCCTGCGGAAATATCTCACGTACTTAGAATCTGACGAATATATTTTTGTATATCTGGATGAAACTTGGGTGTATGAATGGGAGCCAGTTGCGACAGTGGGCGAATGAGTCTGATCCTTTGGGTGTTCCACAAAGACTAGAGGTTGAAGGCAAAAGGTTCACAATATTGCATGCTAGAACTTCTGCTGGGTTTTTACCAAACTGTGACCTACTGCTAAGTTCGGAGATAGACCATAGGGACTACCATAAAACTATGAATGCTGCACTATTTACAGATTGGGTTAGTAAGCAGTTATTACCGGCTTTAAATACCTTACCCAAACCTGCAGTGGTTATCATGGATAACGTGCCATACCACTCGCACCAAACTGACAAGGCCCTCGTTTTCTCTACAAAAGGTTGAATAAAAATCATTTCACTTGCCCTCTAGAAGCCACGGAAAAGGTATTTTGGGATATAATTAAACCCAAGAGGGAGAACATACAAAAATCGTATGTCATTGACAAATTAGTACAAGACAATGGGCACAGGGTTCTACAACTTTCGCCCTATAATGGTCAGTATAACCCCATCAAGCTGGTCTGGGTTTTTTTGAAAAGTTTCTACAACAAATATGTCAGTTCATCATCTACTCAAAAAAGTCGCAGGGTTAAAGAGATGTGGCAGAAAGCTATAGAATATGTTACGCCGCAAATGTGGCATAACAGTGTCCGCCACTGTGACAATTTAATTCGTGATGATTGGAAAAAAATAATGGGAAATGTTCCAATTGTGGATATACCTCCTATCATCATTCAATTGGGGGAAGACTCTGATTCCGAATCTGATAATCTAGAGTCAGATTCTGACGATGACTGACCAGTTTCTCTTCTTAATAAACGTTTTATTCATTGTTTAAACTGCAACTAGTAACTGTGTTTTATTACAAAAAATCGCCGTGTTGCAGTGGAGTCCATTGTCCACTTCAATGTAATCGAAAGAACAGGCTCTACAAAATACTCTGTATATAGAAGTATCTACATCCTACATAAACCTATAATATTAAAAATTACATTTTATTGAAACGTTTAACCATGCACGTTTGACATTTCAATTACGTTAGACAGACATAACCTCAATTTTGACATGGGGTAAACTGTTATGCAGTTGGTTGGTAGTACAGAATTTAGGGTAACACAGTCTGGATTTTATAAAGTACTGTATGTATGTGGGGTTCCACCGAGCCAAGTTAGAATAATTTCTAACCTCGTACCATAAACCTTGAATATTGTTAATAACACTGGTTGGCACCTGGCCCCAGCACCATTCCTGCTGATTCTTATGTAAAATGACCTCCTGAATCCGAATATGATCTCTGTTTTCCCCCATCACCCGCCGTTTTCCGGGGTAGCCTCCCCACCTATTTTTATCACTTTTTGATAGTTTTGAGGGATGAAAAGGATTATTTTACATTTCTTCTGAGGAGCTAGAGAGGTGAAAACTTCTAGAACATGAACATTTGTAGCAGAAGTAGATTTGGGGAGAGGATTTACCCCCTTAAATTGTAAAAAAATCATTAAAAGTGATTGATTTTTTTCGCAATTTTGTTCACTTATTTTCTACATTTTCCAGCTTTACACAATTTAAACGACTTGGAAACACAGAATCCCCGCCCAGAGAACGGACAAGTTGACTCTACGATCGCTACAGATGTACTGAGGGAAAATTCGTGTGCGAAACTGCGTGCGCGCGCGATTTATTGAGAGCGCCAGCGTGGTACAGTGAATCTTCCAAACTGTTGCTATATATTTTTATTATTTGGGGATGTTTGGGGGAGGATGAGGGGGGCTGAAAGCTGGAATATGTAGATTTTCACTGTACCACGCTGGCGCTCTCAATACCTCGCGCGCGCGCAGGTTTGCACAAGAACTTTCCCTCAATACATATGTAGCTATCGTAGACTCAACTTGTTGGTGTTCTAGGCGGGGATTCTGTGTTTCCAAGTAGTTTAAATTGTGTAGAAAATATGTGAAAAAATTGTTAAAAAAACCGAAAAAATCAATCACTTTTAATGATTTTTTTACCATTTAAGGGGGCAAATCCCCCCCCCCCCCCAAATTCTACATCCTTGCTACAGATGTTCATGTTCTAGAACCTTTCACCTCTGTGGCCCCTCAGAAGAAATGTAAGGGCTAAAATAATTCTTTTCATCCCCCCCAACCTATTGAAAAGTGATAAAAATAGGTGGGGGGGCTTTCCTCGAAAACGGCGGGTGATGTGGGGAAACGGGAGTTATATTCGGATTCAGGAGATCATTTTACATAAGAATCTGTAGAAATGGTGTCAGAGCTCGAAAAAAAATTTTTTTTTGCCAACCAGTGTAATTGTAATTTTGCCGAGGAAATTTCTTCAGCCGCCCTGGGCTTCAAACCCAGACTTCACCCGTTGAGCTATCCACTTTTCAAGTACCTACTTTTTCAAATTACCAGTTACTTCACAAAGTCTCAAATTGTTAGCGGTTTGTATGTGATCACGTTGAAGAATATTCAACCACACATTTTGCCTACTTTCATTGCGTGGTAAAGTACATTTTTTTTCTATAATAATTTTTAAGGTCAACTTTCTAGGGGATAAGTTGCATTCCTGCAGGGTCCCTAGTTTTAATAATGTTGGTACACAGATTTTTAGTTCTTTTTTTCCACTAAAAAAAAAATGATTGTCATTTTGACAGATATGTCATAATTTAATATCGCTTGCTTCATTTTTGCATTTAAAATATTTCTTGGTTTTCTTTTTTTATCCGATTTTATTGATGATGATGATGATTGCATGTTAAAAAAAAGAAATTTGTCAAGAGTTCAAATTAAGAAACTTTGACATTCAAAATTGACACATAACCATAATTTTGAAAAAGTTCTACCAACACGAGGTATAAAAAATTCCTAGCGATTTAATCACATATCTACCAACATTGTAACACTTTGATAGTTATTGTAGAAAAAAAACGTACTTTATCGACTAGTAACATGATATTGTACATTTTCGTCGTAGAAACAAAATATGAAAAGCTACTCATAACTCCCAAGGGACTTGTCAAATTATTTCTCCCTCAAACTCATGGTAACAATGCAACTACAATTAACGTCTTAGCAACCATACAATGAGGCAATCCTTGATGTTACTTACATATTCTAATTATAAATGTCATTATGACATTTTGAAATTTCATACTATTTTTACGTATATTCTAGTAGATAAAATATTGTATGCACCACGGGAGATATTCATGTTCTTTACCTTCGGTTGACTTACAGACCTCGGGCCAGAGGCCCTCGGTCTGCAACACATGTCAACCTCAGGGAAAAAACATATTCATATCTCCCTTAATACATAAATATCTATTACTCTGAATACTTGAAATCCTTTTCTGCACTATTTTACATTTGTTGGCATAACAACCCGGTATGTCCATGTCCTTGACTTCGAATTAGCCGCCGAAGAGAAAAACGCAAATGTCAATGTCACAGGTTAATTAATTATGCAAATTCCTTGGCAATTTTGAAACATGCTAGGGACTTCAAGAGATACTAACGTGATTTTGCTCCAGCGGCAACAGCAAAGGTTGTCGCTACTATTTGTAAATAGTGGGGCTATACATTTTTCTTTACTAAAGCGCCATCTCTTAACCGCCGCAAGAAAAGTGGCTGGGGTTTTCCTCTGTATTAGGTTAAGTTAGAATTTGGTTACAATTAATTAGGCTAGATTATCTAACACTAGGTTAGGTTAGATTAGATTATGTTAAGTTACCTTGACCTCTTTTAAACCTCTCAATTGTGGTACCTTGGAGCTACACATTTCAGGTACAGGGATTTACGTTGGAAATAACATTTCCTGGGTCAAATGCAGTATCTGGTCCAGTCTATTTATTAACATACAGAAATGGTAACATATCATTCAAAAGAGAAAATTACTAGACATAAAGCTATACGAAAAGCATCCTCGTAAAGTTTTCACTTTTTCAAGGCCCTGGCAATCCATGATTTTTAATGATGTTTTTGTATATTTTATCTTATCCCCAATAATTTTCTTTCGAGTGAGACCATAGAGAGTATTCTATAATAGTAGATTATTATATGAGGGATTATGACAGCCATTATTCACGAAGATGACACTTGAGCCACAAGCTGAAGGCGAGTGGCGCAAGCCATCTGAGTGAATAATGGCCATAATCGCGAATGTATTACGATATTTTATCTACTCCTATACAATAGGAGTGTTGTGTTCATATTTCCGAATTATGACATTTGTTACAGCTGTTAACTTCAAAAGTCATTTAATAATAAGAATGAATTTTGTGATTGGCTACAACGTATTGAATAATGAAAATAGAATTTTATGATTGGTTGAAAGCAGTGAATTATGAATTCAGAATTCACTACTCCAAATTATGACTGTTATTACTATTCAAAAATGTCCTTATAATGTGAATATAATTTAATAGTAGATAAAAGTAAAAATTGTACCAAATTTTTATTTAATTATTCCATTTCATTATGACACCTGTGTGGGATTAATTTTGCTTTACTTGTAGCATTTGGCAGCTTAATTAAAACAGTAGTAAATAAATTGGTAGGTTTTTAAGCACTTAGTACCTTTGCAGGTATGCACTTTACTATGGGGTTTCCCGTGCAACTCTTACACCCATATGCATAGTCTGTTGGTGGCACTGTACGTCTATGTCAAATTCGAGGTTATCAGGTTAGGTTTTCCGTCAGTTTTGACAGAAGCTAACACAAAACCTAACCTGCTAACCTCGAATTTGACATAGACTTATAATGCCACCAACATATTATTCATAACGAAACTCCGGCGAGTCGCCGCCGGGCCACTGGCGAACGACTATGCATACGGGTGTTGTTGTCTTAAACTTTGCACAAATATTAACCACTGGTGATATATTTTGGTATATGAACTTCAGGCTATTTGAAATAGATTTTTTGGTTTTTGTAAGTCAAAAATGTGAACTTAGAAAATGTTGCAACCACTGTTCTTTGTATAGCCTGAGAACGAAGCCGTGCTATCAACTACTGATCTCTTAGGGGCCAATATTTATGGTCGTTATTTGAACTACTCACAAAAATGCATCTTTAATTATTCGTCCAATTGTAAGTACAGCAATGAGAATTAATAGAATTTTTATAATTTTTAATTTGGTTTCTAATTCGTCGTGAATAGCGATTGAACTTGCCAGCTTTATGAGGCGAGGAAAGTTATTAAAGGAATAAAAGATTGACAAAACTTGAATTTGCTTTTTTCCATAGATCTAATGATCCTCATATGCGCTTACAATCATTAAAATATATCGGCAAATACACTTCTTTAATGACATGACCAAATTATTATATTCGCTTAAGAATAATGATTTGACAACATCAAATATTGAGGTTAAATATGCTTCGAAGTAAATTGGCGCGTATCTAACCTCAATATTTGATGTTGTTAAATCGCCATAAAATATTGAACGAGCCATACAGGGCAATATCTGGTTTCTACATGTTTCCTTTTTTCCATTTCAGTTTGAGGAAGTACAGCTGACAGAAATAATCCGCAACAACATAAGTTCGGCTTGTTATGACTCACCAACTCCTGTGCAGAAATACGCAATTCCAATTATAATTGGCAGAAGAGACGTCATGGCTTGTGCGCAGACAGGCTCTGGAAAGACTGCCGCCTTCCTTGTGCCAATCCTGAACCAGATGTACGAGCATGGCCCGCCAAACATAAACCAGGGCCGCAGCTACCGCCGCAAGCAGTACCCCCTCGGGCTCGTCCTCGCCCCGACGCGCGAGCTGGCTACTCAGATCTACGACGAGAGCAAGAAGTTCTCGTACCGCTCCCGTGTACGACCGTGTGTTGTGTAAGTTGGCATTATTTTATCCTCATTATGAAAGCGCTAATGGCATGATTAGGTACGGCGGAGCCAACATTGGCGACCAGATGCGGGAACTCGACCGCGGCTGCCATCTCCTAGTGGCCACCCCCGGCCGCCTGCTGGACATGATCGACCGTGGCAAGATCGGCCTGGACTACTGTCGATACTTGGTGCTGGACGAAGCGGACCGCATGCTGGACATGGGCTTCGAGCCCCAGATTCGACGCATTCTCGAGAAGGAGAACATGCCCCGGACTGGCGAGCGCCAGACGCTTATGTTCTCCGCTACTTTCCCCTCGCCCATTCAGATGCTCGCACGCGACTTCTTAGACAATTATATTTTCTTGGCTGTCGGGCGTGTTGGCTCTACTTCTGAAAACATCACCCAAAAGGTACGTTGCTCCAAGAATGTTAACCAACAAGGTTAATCAATTTTATTCGGTAACACAACCGAAAGTGCCTTTTTTTATTTTAAGACCTTTGGTTTTCAATCTGTACTAAAACTAAGCTAAAACAGAATTGCTTCAAATAATTTAGATAATTTATAGTGTCTTTTTGAGGAAATTCAGTTCTTAAGTAAAACTATTTTCTACTTTAATGGTTACCCCAACTAAGGAAGAATTTAGCATTTATATTTAAAATATTGCTGTTGCAACGAGAATGTCTTACTATGACGTGATAAACATGAGTAGCATATCGTTGCCGTTAAGTCAATATCTTGTATCTAAAAATATACTGGTTTTTCAGAAAATTAGAAAAACATGTTTAATTGTAAGGTTTTAGAGGGCTGTAAATTTTTTCTAAATTTAATTTATGTTGGCAGTGATGAGTAAAGGTAAAGTATAGTCAAATTTATACCCATTCGGAGGCACGTGATAATCTAGTAATTTTACGTATGTCGATTCTTAAAAATGCAATTTTAGGGTAATAAATGACATTCCGTTTTGTAGGTTATCCTGACATCTGCCAATTTCTAAAACAAGGTTGATACGGCTTTATTCTCTTATATGAAATCAAACTGACACAGGTTAAAGAAAACATAACATGTCGTAAAATGTAAATATAATAAAGATATGTCAGCTGCTACATTAAAAACCTGCTGCGTATAGCAAATTTTAAATCAATTTCTGTGCATGTATGTTCTGTTATAAAACATTGCCATTTGAAGCCTATTTCCTTGCACAATCTATTTAGGGATGAAACTGAATGTAAAAAATCTCCTCCAGGTTCATCAACCAAGCGTTTTTTAGGTTTTTTTATGGTTACAAATTCTTTAGCTACATACATTTTATATATAGTGTCCCTGATGGAGTTCTTGACTGCTTCGTCGACTTCCGTTTTTGCATTCTTCACTTTCTGGCTCATATTTTCGGTAAATTGTGCTCTCCGAGATATTTAACGCAAGAGACGCACGGCGAACAGCGCTGGAAGGTGAAACTGTTGATTTACTATTATTAATATTGTCGTACTCTTCATAAAAAAACGCATAATATTCAAATTGTTGTGACTGCTCGTTATACCGCATGTCCGATGGTTTCTTTTAATTTTCAGTTTTGGGCTCAACAATTTTAGGTTTTATTACCCTTATCTCAATAACTTACACGAAAAATATAATCTGACAGATTAGAAACGTCAAATTTTAAAATTAATTTTATGAATCGACATGCCTTTTTTTCGAATTTCTTCCATTTCATCTATTTTACTAAAGATGAACAGTGACAGACAAAAGTCACGTGACTCCGAATGGGTATAATTTTGACTATACGTTTTTTTCCTATAATAACTGTCAAAGTGTTACAATGTTGGTAGATATGTGATTAAAACACTAGAAAATATTTATACCTCGTGTTGGTAGAACTTTTTCAAAATTATGGTTGTCAATTTTGAATGCCAGTTTCTTAATTTGAACTCTTGACAAATTTCTTTAATTTTGCAAACGTTCATTATGTTTATTTTCAAATATTGTAAGTTTAATAATTAATAAATTTGCAATATTTTACTATGACATATCTGTCAAAATGACAATCATTTTTTTAGTGGAAGAAAAGAACTAAAAATCTATGTACCAACATTATTAAAACTAGGGACCCTGCAGGAATGCAACTTATACCCTAGAAAGTTGATCTTGAAAATTATTATAGAAAAAAAATGTACTTTATTTATACGGATGGGGCCATAATTATATATGTTACGGTTAAAGTGTTTACTTGGCTAGTTTATAGGCTAGCTGGATAGTATGCAAACTATCCAAATGTCTGGCTATTTTGTTGGAAAATCATATTTCTACTAAAATAGCTATGAATATTAGCTGGTTTGCATACTATCCAGCTAGTTTACAAACTATACAAGATTTATCGCCAAAGTACAAAACACAAGAAAAGTACACAAATTAACCGGTGATTTTGGCTAGTTTACAAACTATCTACAGTATTTGGATAAAGTGTGAACTTAATATTCGTAGTAATACATAATAACCAACTCGTTGGTTAGTATGTAAACTAACCTATTTCATTTGGTTAATTTAGTTTAGAATAGCAAAATAATTCTTTGTCAAAAATAAAGTTTATTTACAGGTACAACATAACATTGCTATTACTACTTAAAATGAAGTAAAAAAAAGTGAGATACAGGTACTATTTGTGACAAAATATTAATAATAAACCTAAAAACAGTTTCACCTATTCTCTTTATACGTTGCAAAAGTTCACTATAATCACTGTCATTCATTAATTTTGAATTCTGAGACTTTTGCTCGTAAACTTCCAAAAGCAGGTTTTCAAATTGTTGCTGTTGTTTTATTTTTAATAACCAGATACCTATCCTTAAACAAA
The DNA here is from genome assembly GCA_940337035.1 of Agriotes lineatus. Lineage (NCBI taxonomy): Eukaryota > Metazoa > Arthropoda > Insecta > Coleoptera > Elateridae > Agriotes > Agriotes lineatus. Next base: position 45,084 of record CALNHX010003307.1, on the reverse strand, counting down.
TTTCACAAGACACGACAGTAAACAATAACAACACACAGCACTTGCCATAAATATAACCTCACTTTTCTAATAAATTAGCCAAATGGAATTGGTTGGTTTACATACTAACCAACGAGCTGGGTATTATGTATTACTACTAATATTAAGTTCACACTGATCCAAATACTGTGGATAGTTTGTAAACTAGCCAAAATCACCGGTTAATTTGTATACTTTTTTTGTGGTTTGTACTTTGGCGATAAATCTTGTGCAGTTTGTAAACTAGCTGGATAGTATACAAACCAGCCAATATTCATAGCTATTTCAGTAGAAATATGATTTTCCATCAAAATAGCCAGCCATTTGGATAGTTTGTATACTATCCAGCTAGCCTATAAACTAGCCAAGTAAACACTTTAACCGTAACATATATAACAGCAATGAGATAACATGAATAACAAAATAACGGGTGTTCATAAACAGTCGCCATCCCAGTAGGTTTTGACTTCAGAAACGTATGTCTATTAAAATTGAGAAAAAATGCGCTATGACAGTACTAAATGACGTTTCATTGTGTTGCACGAATTAATCAAAGACATAACATTTTGTTTTTCAAAGCAACTGGGATGACGACTGTTTATGAACACCCGTTAGAATGCTTTAGTAAGAAAGAGATGGCCATGCGAAAAAAATATTTTAGTAGGCATGTTTAGTTGACAAATGTCATAATTAAATTAAGCTTCAAGCCTTCTCGAATATTTGCTCCTACGTTTATCTCTTTCTTACTCAAGCAATACGTGTTATATTCTTTTCATGTTATCTTATTGCTGTTATATATAATTGTGGCCCCATCGGTATAATACATCATACATACATACATAATCCTGAGCCTTTCTACCGTTACCTAAGTGTATATAATAATAATAATTAAAATATGGTAAAATTCTTGTATTATATACTACTTTGTTGTATAGAAAGATAAAAATCTAGACATTCGTGACAAGTCCAACCTACTTGCAACTTTTTTACAAACCCAATCCACATGTTCATTAAACAATAACCTATTTACAGGGAATTTATTTTAATAGTTAATGTAAGCGTTTCGTTTCTATGCCACTATTTAATCATACAGGTCATTTCCATAGCTACAAATGAGACCAATAGATTAGAGCGTGCTTTTTACGAGTTAACATAGGAATTATTACTTGTCAAAAAGGCAATTAAAAGTTATCCTAATGTATACCACTGAAGGAAAGATACAACACACAAGTTGTTCCTACGTATATACTTTTTAGTTGCATACCTATTCAATTCAATTAATTTTATTTATCATCAACATATCACATCACACATCAAACAAATACATCTAGCAATGTGTAATAAAACATGAAACTAATATAACATTTTACAATTAAAAGAATAAATATTAAGTACACATAATTACGATAAATAAAGGTTATTTTAGAGATCATGCAAAGGTGAATTTAAAAAGTCTGTAAAGTTGTAGAAACATTTTCCCACAAGGTAGTTTATTACCTACATTCCGGTAACAAAATTAAAGTTTCTTATTAGCAAGTACCTAATTCAAATTTGTATGTTAACTCTTAAAATAAACGCTCTAATCTATTGATTTCATTGGTAACTATGGAAGTGAGCTGTATGATTAAATGCTGGCATAGAAACGAAACTGCTATGTTAGAGGTCTTGCCATATCTCAGCGACCACAAATGCGCAGTGGAGCAAGGGAGAAAACTGTAGAGCGAGACGCCCAAATGGTGTTTTCAGTACAACCTAAAAACGTCAGGCTAGCTTGCAGGCGCGAAATTTAAAATAGGTTGTGTCCATATTTTGTGTTTATTTGATAAAACTATTTTTTATAATAAACGGAAATATAAGTAGAAACTAACTTATAAGCACGAAAATAACAAATGATATGAAACGCATTTAAAGAATTTCGATCACTGCCCAGGGTCGCTGAGATATGGCAAACACTCTAACCATTAAAATAAATTCACTGTATAATAAACTGAAATACTTAACACTGTCCACTAGTTTTATTTGTACGCTATCAATTACACTATCCATATCACATTGAAGAAATTCATTGTACTTATTTGATGACACTATGCACATACTTTTACAAAATTTTAGTTTTGCTTGTTCTACTTCTGTTCAATTGGCTGTTTTTGACAAATCTCTCAATCACTAAATGAATAATAACTACTACAATCTGACATGGCGTTGCCAACCTTTAACAAAAAATCTGGTGTGATACACTCACACAACTTCCTTTTACAGTGTTCTTATAATTAGTCAAAAATTTCATTTTTAATTTTTAGCCATTTGTCAAAAATTTTCAAAAATTACAAATACTACAAAAACGGTACAAAATAGAGCGTTAGTTGAAGAGACAAATTTTCTCTAGAATTTTAAGGTGAATTCAAAAATGTAATAATATACCGGGTGTTTTATTTAAAATAGGAGTTAATAAAAAAAATAGAAAAAAAAAACAAAAGAAACCCACTTTAGAAGTATTCAACTGGAAAATCACCTATTTCACATCAATACACATTAAAAATGTAGTAAAAATGTAAAGTTTAAAAAAAATCGTTAGAGCCGTTTTTGAAAAAATCGAAAAAAACTGAAAAATCACAAGAGTAAACACGATTTTCTTCAAAAGCTTGCTGTCTCATCTACATAGTACACAAAACTTATATATGAAGTTTGAACGCCATACCTCTTTTCGTTTTTGAGATATTCTGTTCACAGACTGACAGACAGACACACACACAGACAGACAGACAGACCAATGAAAAAAAATATGTTTTTTGGGATCAGGGGACTCTAAAACGTGAAGATCTGTTGAAAACTCAATTTCGAATTTTTGGGGTGAATCCAATACTTCCTTTATAGTAAAAGGAAGTAAAAATTACTAGTTTTGGTCACTAAATGGACAATCTGTCCCCGCCAGTTGAAAAAAATCTTTATCTACTAGCAACATGATATTGTACATTTTCGTCATAGAAACAAAATATGAAAAGCTACTAATAACTCCCAAGGGACTTGTCAAATTATATCTCCCTCAAACTCATGGTAACCATGCAACTACAATTAACGTCTTAGCAACCATACAATGAGGCAATCCTTGATGTTACTTACATATTCTAATTTTAAATGTCATTATGACATTTTGAAATTTCAATACTATTTTCACAAATATGCTAGTAGATAAAATATTGTATGCACCACGGGAGATATTCATGTTCTTTACCATCGGTTGACTTACAGACCTCGGGCCAGAGGCCCTCGGTCTGTAATGCATGTCAACCTCGGGGAAAAAACATATTCATATCTCCCTTAATGCATAAATATCTATTAAAATAGTTGTTATTTATATTATAGTGCGTCACCTCACCTTTATATTTGACATTAAAATTATAGAAATATACAGTATGTCCCCGGATTGAGTTTACAATAGGTATGATTGACCACAAATATTCGAATTGGAATTTCATATTTTGGGATTCCGCCCTGCTTGGTGTGAAACTTATTTTTAGTTTACTTTCGATTTTTTAAAGTCAAGTAGGCCTTGACAGGAAAGCGAAAACAATTTTATTTTCAGGTAAACTACCCGTTTTGTTCATGATACGGCAACATTTAATTAAGAAAAGTTGTTGATAATGATAAATTATGGCCCTATACCAAATTTCAGAAAGATCTGTCGACTTATAAAAAACTGATATTTTTTAGAAAATTGTATTTTATAGTCAGGTAAACTACCCTTTTTGTTCATGATACGGCAAAATTGTATTAAGAAAAGTTGTGTACAATGAGAAATTATGATCCTATACAAAATTTCAGAAATATATTGCGACATATTAAACCGTTATTTTTTAGATTAAACAAATTGCATTTATTAAAAATGACGGTTTAATCTAAGTCGACAGAGCTTTCTGAAATTTGTTATAGGGCCATCATTTATCATTATCAACAACTTTTCTTAATTACATTTTGCCGTATCATGAACAAAAAGGGTAGTTTACCTGAAAATAAAATAGTTTTCGCTTCCCTGTCAAGGCCTACTTGTTTTTCAAAAACTGAAAATATTCTTAAAATTCGTTTCACACCAAGCAGGGCGGAATCCCAAAATATGAAATTCCAATTTGAAAATTTTTGATCAATCATACCTATTGTAAACTCAATCCGGGGACATACTGTAGATAAGAATTTTAATAAAAATATAAAACAGGTATTCATACATTAAATAAAACATTTTTTTTAAATATTAACCATTCTATAACATTAAATAAAAACAAAACTATTTTCCATACTATTTCTAAAATTTGCAGCGCGCCAAAAACCATGTTGATGTTGATATTATTCACTCAAGGTCATGTATTCAGTATTTGTATTCGCGAATATGAATTTTTGTATATTCGGAACATCCCTAGTAGGTACCTAATTCTCCACTTAACCTAACCTGCTACCTTGAATTTGACATAGACTTACAGTGTCACCAACATATTATTCATACAACAAATATTTCAAAGGGAATTTGATGGAATAGTATATTATGGGACAAGTGGTTGAAATTTTATCAGCCACGAGTTGCATATACTATTTTTTCTACGAATTTTCACTCATTTTAACAAATTAATGCACTTTAGAAAAAAGTAAACATAAAGTGACATTTCTCTTGTCACCAATTGAATGTCAAACAGTTTGAAATCCCGGTAGCCCGAGCATTTCAATCTCTAGTGGTTGAAATGCAGTTTTAACCGCCGGAATCAATGTCAAAATGACTGATTTCAATGTCATGAGTAGAAAATAGTATATTGTATGTTAAGAGCTGAAAGTGCATTCTTGCCGCTTGCGCATGATTATTGCTGGTTGAGACGAAGTCGAAACCAGCAATCATGCAAAAGCGGCAAGCGCACTTTTAGCTCGAAATATACATACTATTTTTTCGACGACTGAGCATATTATTAAAGGAAAATATCAAATTTCGTTTTATCGCAAAAATTAATTGACAAGTTAACATTACTCGCGCAGTCTATATGACATGTGACGCGATAATTTCCACAAATGACGGGCGTTGTCAAGGAAACATTCGGACGTGGCTACCTATTTTGTTCACGCGGAAACCCAAAACGCTCGGCGAGCGGCAAAAAGATGAAAACGCACGCTCAGCGGCAAATGTCAACTTTCTGTTGTCAAATGACAGTGAGAAAAATCTACTTTCGATGTCAGTCGTCGAAAAAAGCATTTATAGTCACCCGGTACTAAGTACACGCACATCTTACACTGCAGCTAACCTAAATTTGCACCATTACGGCAACTAGGTTGGATTTGACATGAGACGCTCTTAGCATTCTTCACAATAGAACTTGAACTTTCTATTTTTCTTTAACTGCAATATTCCCTATTTATGTTTGTGCAGGTCTCTTACTAATGCAATCTTCACTCAGTTTTTTTTTTACATTTGTCACAGCAGAAGCATTTGTTCCCAAGAGCCTTTTTATCAACTCTTTTAAAAGAACATCCAAAACATTTATCAGCCTAGACTACACAACAAAAACACTACTGAGTAATTTAATTTTTACGTATTTAATAATAATTAAATTTATTTAATTGAACAGCTCTTCCAATTTCATTCGTAATTAATAAGTAGTGTTTGATCTTGACCATGTTTGTCGGTTTTCTTTCTTCTGATGCCCCTGTCTCTTATTTCTTTTTGTCAATGTGTACTATTTGTGTCTTCCATTTCTTTAACTTGCTTTTTGAGCACTTTAATTTTTTCTGTTAGGGATTTCATTTCTAGTAAATATTTTTTGTTGCTTATTTTTTGCACTCTTGTTTTTAGGTTCAGTGTCCAGCTTTTCTTTGAATAAATGATCCTATTTCTTCCTTCAATATCTCATCATCTTTTGCACCAACTGTTAGTCCTGAAACTATTAAATTGTTTTTTCTTTATTGTCTTTTTCTAGCATCTCGATTTGTGTATATATTTTTTTAATTTCTGGCTTCATCTTCCCATTCCTCTGTTTTATTTCTTTTAAATATTTATATTTGTTTTGTCCATCATAAGCTCTTTGGCCACATGACCACAACAATTACACCCGTATTCATAATCGTTCGCCAGCGAGTCACCGGCGAAACGCCGGAGTTTTGCTACGCGCCGTACAAGAAATAACATTGCATAGTCGCTCGCGCATGCAGCGCGTCGGCAGCGCTCCGCCGAAAACCATAGTAACGCGCATCCTTTGTTTTACCGGCGAGTGACTATGCAATGTAATTCTCGTACGGTGCTTACCGAAACTCCGGCGTTTCGCCGGCGACTTGCTGGCGAACGACTATGAATACGGGTGTTAGTGTCTTAAGGACCTGATACTCCGCATGCCTAGACCTTGCCCATAACAAACAGTTGCTTTAATCTACACTATTTTTCGCACTTTTTAATCGTTATTTTCACAGTATTTCGATTTAAATAAAGTTTGTCACGTTAAGTTCACTGATATTAAATGTACCCGCATATTGCATGATAATTCTTGATGTACGAGGTCTGACAATTATAAGACTGGGCGCTGTAAGAACAGGTTTCAACTCGCAAGACGATTTACCGGACATGGTTGTGTGCGCCTGCGTGTTGTCGATCAAAAGACACCAAACACGTCGTTGTAACATGTTTAACTTGATGTGAGCAGTTGTTAGAAGCGGACTGGGTGTAGTGCCTGCGCCGGATTTATGGCGAACAAAAAAATCTAGCAGCGCATCAACTCGAAGTTTTGAGTGAAACTCAAGAAAACTCCGACAGAATGTCCTCAACTGTTGTAAGAAGTTTACAAGGAAACATGTATGTCACGTGCAATGGTTTTTATGTGGCATAAAAGATTTTCCGGGGGTCGGGAAGAAGTCGAAGATGCTGAACGCAAAGGGCGCGTCAGCACATCAAAATCCGACGAAAACGGTGAAAAGATCAATGAAAACAGCTGATAGCTGTCTGCCTTCAATGTATAAATAAATAAATAAATAAAATCGTCAGAAAGGATCGACGTCTGAGTGTGAGGATGCTTGCAGTAATGGTAAACATTAACAGAGAGACAGTTCGACAAATTCTACATAACAAGTTGAACATGCAAAAAGTGTGTGCTAAAATGGTCCCCATAACGCTCTTTCCGTGAAGCAATTTTTGGCGGATAAAAGAATCCCTGTACTTAACCAACCATCGTATTCGTCGGATTTAGCCCCCTGCGACTTTCACTTGTTCCCAAAAGTGAAGAATTGTTGAAAGGGACCCATTTGAGACTTTAGAACAGGTAAAGAAAAAAACTGCAACCCTACTTCGCAGTCTCACATTAGAAAACTTCAAAAAAAATTTCCAGCACTGGAAAAAACATATTTGTGTCTATTTAAGGAAGGGGAGCACTTTGAAGGGGAACATTGTTAAATTGTATTATTTTTAAAATGAAGTACATTTTTTACACCAGTTTTATAATATAATTGTTGGACCTCGTATAAGGTTGTTTATCTACCATACATTGGTTCTATTCAAATCCCAAACTCAAACTCACAGTGTTTTAATACTGTACACAAAGTGTTGCTGTGTGTGGTAAATAGAGCGAATCAGTTTGAACATTTGCTGTTTTTGTTATTAAAATTTGTATGTATTCAACAATGATTGCAGTTGTTAATATGACATTATAACTATAAACTGTCGGATGTAAACTGTCCATGTCAATTTTGCTGCTAGGTTACCAACGTAAATTAAAAAAAAAAGCATTTTCACAGCCCTCTGGATGGTAAAAGTTTTCGATCATACGGTACAAAGTTGTACATAGGCATACTACGTTCATGTTGTTTTGGCATAATAGGAGGCCATGATTTATTTTTTTAATGTTGGACATACTGTTCTACGTGAGACAATTTTGTGTCACTCAAGAGTCTGACATGCGAACATATTTACTGTGTTGCTGAATTTCCCGGGACCATACACGACTTTAAAATGAGATGGTATTGTTTTATCATAAAATAAATAAAAAATTATCAAAATTGGGTGATTCATCGGGTTATTCCTGCTTTGGGCAAGGCTTGTGTTAAATTATATTAAAAATTTGTGAGGATTTTTCTATTGCAAACTAGTAAAACTGACAACAATGCACTAGACATTGACAATATGTATAACCTCAAACTTAGAAAAACATAACCTAATTAAACAGACAGTTTTACTGCCAACTTAAATGTCTAATTTCCTTGACGTCATATAATGCTAAAACAACGTGAACTGTGTTTATTGTTAGGGTGCTTTGATGTTAATTTGACGTATTTCTCCTTGCTAAGGTACGGACAGATCATTGTCCTTTCTCACTCTAAAGAGGGGACATGATCTGTCCATACCGTGATCGTGATAATCTCACTGCCGTGGTTAAATAGTCGCGCTGCTGAAAGGTTGCCCTTAGGGATAACATCCAGGCATAAAATATTTTATAAACCTTCAATTCTAGCATCCATTTTGACTTGTGCTAATAATAACTTAACCTCACTTTAAGTATAACTATTTTTGTCACTCGATTTAATCCTCTCAGCCTAAATTAAGAGGAAGGAAGATTTAAGGTACAGTCTGAAAAAGAGCATCATTTCCATGTACACTCAGGAATATTTACAATAGTTTGACCTTGAAGGTGACAAGTTTTCTGGATGGATAATATAAATTTACTCGATTTCAAAATCGTGAAATTTCAAGTTACGAGGTTTTAATTTGACGGCAACGATATAATGTGATTAAAATAGTACTTTTGCCTATTTGCATAAATATTAACAGAATATTCATTGATTTGTTTATTATGCAACAGCCATTTAATTTTATTTCATATTCATATTTAGCATATTATGGAAATTGTATAAAAATGTTTAGGTGTCTAACAAACGTATCATGTGGTAAACATTTTTATGTTTAGATAGAAATTAGCACAAATCTCAATTTAATGTTTTGAAAGTTGCTATTGTGCACATTATAGAATATTATCATAACTGATGATCCAATTTTGCTTGCATTACGTAATCTACAGTCTGTCTGATTTTCATATGATTCAGAGCAGGCTGTTTCATATGATTCAGAGCAGGCTGTGAGAAAGCTTTCTTTAACAGTGTACAAATTTAGTTACAAACCAAACTGGACATTTCTCCAAAATTTAAGGTTATCATTTTTATATAATTTTCGTTTTTAGAAAGCATTGATGAAATTACTCGTTTTGTTTCCTTCCAATACTTTTTTTGGCATTTTGTATTAAAGTTGTGATGTGACTGCGACAGTGTCAGTGTCAAATTATGCAGTAACAAAAAAAAAAAAACAACCTCAAATTTTGTGGAAATGTCAACTTCGGTTAGTTAGAAGCAATAAAACTCAATAGTCTTCTCCACGTACATTTGTTTAAATCGGCAACATATTTCGAAACCAAATTAGTTTCATCTTCGGGCCATAATGGTCATTGGTAGTAAAAGCACGTGTTAAATTTGTAGGTTAAAATGAGGTTAGGTTAGCAAACTACGTTATAAAAATTGTTATACTGGTTAATATATCACAATGTAAAAATTAAAATTAGAGCAAGTTAAATAGATGCTAACGTTGAAGACGTTAGCACTAAGAATGGTTCTAGACATCTCCACTATTAGCGTGATGGATCCCCTTCCTATTTGGTTTTTACTAAATTTGTACACTGTTCACTGCTCTGATCCATGTGAAAATCAGAGGCTATAGATAGTGTTGTATTATATCTTTCAATCATTGTTTAGGTTGTCTGGGTGGAAGAGCATGACAAACGCTCATTCCTATTGGATCTTTTGAACGCTGCCGAGCTGCAGCAACCCTCTGCAGAAAGTCTTACTCTCGTCTTCGTCGAGACGAAAAAGGGAGCAGACTCGTTGGAAGACTTTCTTCACGGCGAGGGCTACCCAGTGACCTCTATCCATGGTGACCGCACCCAAAGAGAGCGTGAGGATGCCTTAAGACAATTCCGGTCCGGGAACACCCCCATCCTGGTAGCCACTGCCGTCGCCGCTAGAGGACTCGATATTCCCCACGTTAAACATGTCATCAATTTCGACCTGCCATCCGACTTGGAGGAGTACGTGCATCGTATTGGACGTACTGGACGTATGGGGAACTTAGGTAAACAAGTGAAAGCATATCTTGCAGCTGCATCCATATCCATATTTTAGATTTATTTATTTATTTATTTATTTATTATTAGTCGACGGGCTTTAGCCCATTTTACAAAAATTACAATAGTAATACTTATACTTATTAAATTACAAACTAAAACGAAAAACTAAAACAAAACAAAACAAATAGACATTTTTATACAAGTGACTTTAATTGAGAAATAAAGTTTGGTTTATTTGAGAATAAATCTAAACTGGTAGTATTTGCAAGTCTAATAGATCTAGAAATAAATGAATTGTAACCATAGTTTGTTTTGTGGAAGGGTACATAGTAACAATCATGCGAGCGAGTGGCCCTAGCCGGAACATATAATCCAATGCTTCCCAGAAGCTCTGGGGACGATGAATAATTATTTAATAGATTGTAAAGGTTTTTCAAATCTTTCTTTTTTCTCCTCTGTTCTAAATTAACAATGTTAAGGTTGAATTCAATATCGGAATAGGTAAGATCCAAGTCCATATTAAATTTAAATCGGATGAAGTTAAGAAATTTGTGCTGGATTTGTTCTAATATGTTTATATGCACTTGGTAAAAAGGTGACCAGACTGATGACGAGTATTCTGCATGTGGTCTTACCAAGCTTGTATACAAAAGTTTTACTGATTCCATATTTCTAAAGTTAGAACAGTTTCTTTTTATGAAACCCAACATTTTCAAAGACCTGGAGACCACATGCATAATGTGAGGTATAAAGCTCAGAGTGCTATCAATCATGACTCCAAGATCCTTAATTTGCTGAACATGACCTAAAGGGTGGTCGTTTATTTTGTATGTAAAATCTAGAGTTTTTCTACTGCGACTAAAAGTGATCGAGTGACATTTATTAGCATTAAGTTCCATTCCATTTTTTTCACACCAGAGCACCAGATTGTCCAGGTCTGCTTGAATGTCGACACAATCATTAATGTTATTGATAGTGTTGTAAATTTTAAGATCGTCGGCAAAAAGGCAAAACTGACTATAAGAGAAACAGGTATTAATGTCGTTAATAAATACTAGAAAAAGTAATGGTCCTAAGTGAGAACCCTGTGGAACTCCTGAAACAACTTGAATCTCATCAGACTTGTAGTTATTAAAGCGGACAATCTGTGTTCGGTCATGAAGGTAACTGCGCATCCACTCCAACAAAGTCCCTCCAACTCCCATCCTTCGAAGTTTATGTAATAGCAATTCATGATTTACCTTATTGAACGCTTTCGAAAAATCTGTGTAGATGGCATTAACTTGTGAGCCACTTTCTAGGGCATGTATCAAAGAGTTTGTATAATTCAGTAAATTTAGTTCTGTGGATTTTTTGGGAAGAAAACCATACTGTTCTTGGATCAAGGAGCTATGCAAGACAGCAGAGAGCTGTTCAGTGATAATATTTTCAAATAGTTTAGGAATAGTACTTAATATAGTTATGGGTCTGTAATTCTCAATTTTACTTTTATTATCTGACTTATGAATAGGTGTTATAAAACTTAACTTCCAGAATTTAGGAAATTCCCCTAGTTGCAAAGACTTAGAGAAAATTTGATATAGCGGCCTAGCTAAAATAAAGCTATATGTTTTTAGCAGCATGGGAGGTATGCCATCAGGCCCAGGCCCCTTTCTAGCATCTAAACTATTTAACTTGTTATAAACTAAAGAGATTGAAATATCACAGGAAGATATGTTATTACAACTAATAGATAATTCATTTGTATTTATATCACATTTCTTGTTTGAGTAAACTGTAGAGAAGTAACTAGCAAACATATTTGAGATCACAAGGCCATCACAGCTTGTTACATTATTATAAGAGAATTCTGTAGGCGTTTCAGTAGTATTTCTTTTAGAGTTTATAAAGCTCCAGAATGATTTGATATCGCTATTTATGTTGGATTCAATCGTTGATACAAAATTCATGTACGAGGTTTTTGACTATCTTTTGCATATGGATCTGAGCCTACAAAACTTAATATAATCGTCTTGAGAAAGGGTCGATTTGTACTTCTGATGGGCTCTCTTCTTTAGAAATACGTGATTTTTCAATTCAGGGGAAAACCACCTAGGAAATTTTCTGGACGAGATTCGCTTACGGGGCACAAACAGATCGACTCCTAAATACATAATTTCATAAAATGTTGCAACCATTTCGTCTAGCGATTTATTTTGCAGTATTGCGTCCCATGTCACACTATTAAGAAATTGATCCAATGCTGTGTAATCAGCCTGCTTAAAATCATAATAGAATCCATCCGCATATGGTCCAGTGTTATTTGAAGTATTTGAAAATTTGATGTCGAATGTCAGTGGCGGATGAAATTGAGCATCTGGTGGAACTAGACCTGAGTGAGCTGTCCGAACTTGTATATGACGATCTTGAGTAAGGACTAAGTCAAGCAATGAATTATTAGGGTTTCTTACTGAATTTACTTGGAAAAGATTCTGTAACGCACATAGATTGGATATGATTTCTATTGATTCGGTCTCGTATTGCTGGACACCTATGTCTGATGTGACAGAAGAGCTGAGATTGTCAGATTGCCAGACTCCATGTGGTAAATTGAAGTCGCCAAGCAGGACGATTTGGGAGTTTGTGTACTCGAGCGCGAGTCGATCAACATTTTCATAAAAACTAGAGACCTTCTCTGGAGGAGATTTGGGAGGAAAATAAGCTGCTCCAAGAACTAGGGACTTGGTGCCCCTTCCAATTTTTACAAATAATTGTTCCACATTCGTTGAACATGGCAACTTCGAACTGGATATATCACGATGCACTGCTACTAGCACTCCCCCACCTCTGGAAAATATGCTTGTATTTGGTGAGCGATCACATCTATACACATTATAGTCAAACATAAAAAGTTCTGCGCTATGGAAGTCGGGGGTTAACCAAGTTTCGGTGAAAACAATGACATTGTAGCAACAAGTTGGAACACTTTCTAACAGGTGTTTGAGTTTGGTTCTCAGTCCCCGAACATTTTGATAGAATATGGTGAAACCTTGTAAACGTTCATTGGACAGATCATGATTTAGTTTTTTGTAATGATTGATGGTGTGCCATGCAGATATTTCAGTTGCAAGTTGTTTTCGCCCTCGGATTGGCGACGACGCAGCTCGTTTCGAACTGTGTCTTCGAGTTCTCTCTGTTTAGGTGTTAGGTCAGCACTAATGAAAATCTTTTTGCCCTTTAGTTTGATGCGATTGCGCAGCACTGCATTTGCTTCGAAAGGGTTTGTAAAAGCTACCTTCAGAGACCGAAACCCATTTTTATTGGGTTTGCCCAGGCGAATGACATTTAGTTTGTTAATATAATATTATTAACATAAACTAACACTTCTTGCTTAATGTTGTTAATGTTAGTACTTCATTATTATAAACAAAACAAAAATTGGTGACCATGATAGTCCCGTGGGGATACTTGTTGGCTTTTGATATTCATCCCTTCTCACTAATTTCCTTGCGATTTTTAAAATAATTTTTAAATTGCAAACGTTTAGAATTCTACAGAATTTTATGTGTAGGTTTGGCAACCTCGTTCTTCAATGACCGCAACCGCAATTTGGCAACCTCGATGCTGGATCTCTTGATCGAGGCCAAGCAGGAACTTCCCTCGTGGCTGGAGAGTGTGGCATCTGACGGCCGCGCCCCGAGTTCCGGGCGACGCGGGGGCAAGGGCCGGTTTGGCGGCGGCGGCAGCAGCTTTGGGGGTCGTGACTTCCGTCAGCAGTCTGGCGGCATGCAGAGAAACACCCGAAATCCCGGAGGTGGCGGTGGCAGTTATGGGAGCAACGGTTATAACAATTCCGGTATGTGTATTTGATCGTTTGTTGTTGAAATTTTTCTTAATTGTTTTCTTTCTTTACAGGTGGATATTATGGCAACGACAGAGGCAACTATGGCGGAAACTATAGCAACAGCAACGCCCGCGATGACTGGTGGGAGAACTAAATCAAAAATCTGTTTTCGATCGCTTACTCTACCCGCACTGCACGATTTTCCTCTGCCGGACACATCGATTCACTGTTTTACAATCCAGGCTGTCAATTATTGTTGTCATGTTTAATAATTTTATTAGGGCATTATACACATTACAAGAAAATGTTCTTCCGCTCTTTTTTCGTTCTGTATCGTTCACGTCAGCTGGGATTGATTTTATTTGTTTGTGCCTTTGTCTTTCCTGGATTCGTCAAATACGTGTTGATTCACTTGTATAAGAATATTTAACATTTAAACTAAGTGTAGGTGACTAGCGTCACTTTAGCGTCGATTTGAAATCTGCATACCACTCTTTGTAGTATTTGTAATGCATATTACGATGAGATTATGGTTATATTAGTACAATTTTGCTATCCCGAATTGTCGGTAGCGCACCGAGGGCACTCCTCGACTTAACCGCGACTTTATTTATTGGGCCGAAAGTGGCGACGCGTTTACTATGATTTGTGAACTGATTTAGAAGCAATGTCTTGTCTAGTCACGCGACATGACTACAGGGTTCACGGCTCAAAAACTGCGTTGCAGTTACAGCTGTTGAGGGCGCTAAGAGTATTCTGTATGCGACTGTGATATTTCCGATCTTATATAATACGTATAGTTATTTATGGGACAATGCGCACGTTTGTGGTTGTTGTTAGGGGCAGTCGTAAGTTTGTTGCGAATAAGTCTTAGCGTATGAACAAAAACATTTTAACTTATAAATGTCTTAACTTATGTAACTATTTAATAATACTAGGAACAAATTTGATATAATATGATGTTTGACTTGTTAGCGTGGGCACTGATTTTGTGCCTGAATAGGCAGCTGTCGATGTTTTTATAAAGCATCATATCCAGTGAGGTAGGTCGGCGTTTGCGTTCTTCTTTTGCGTTTGAAAGTACAATCCTCCGCGTTTGATTTCGTATTACTCCCTGTGATATGGTTAGAAATTTGTGCCTATTCTAACAGAATGTGATCACACATTCTAATATTTAAACTCTAATATATTATTATGTAACAGTTTAGCTGTGACTGCAACAACTTTATGAATATTTTGCCTTCACGCCACTCAACACTGCGCGCTCGAAGGGGGTGTCGGTGTTGAGTGGCCCGAAGGCCTGTTGTTAAGAAATTAAGCAAGGGATGGCAAAATGCTCTTCTACTCTACGCGTTTGCCGAGAGTATTATAATAATTAATGCATTTATGATATGTTCTAGTAGAAAACTGTTACGGCATATTGATACAAAATAAAACAACTCCAAGTAAAAGTCTATATTTGTCTTCTTTACTACTCATAATACGTTCCAGTTTCTGGCTGGGCGCTTGTCGCTGGGTAACGCATGAATTCTTGGTTGGTGGTGATCCGACTCACTATGCTTTTGTATCGCTGCCTGCCAGGGTTTTCCCACGATTCTTGAAATGGTGAGATTGATGATATTGAATCTTCGGGTAACCTGCAATAACGATCAAAAATGGTATTAAAGCAGCTTCAATTGCATTGACCTAAACGTCAGCGGACATAAATCAAACAGAGATGCTTATGCCAATTGTTGAAACCTGTCTAGAGTGCCTGGGACAGTAACTCGGGGGGGTATTTTAAGCTTGACAACCAAATGGCAAAACAAATTTCTACCCATATATGTATTACTAGTATATTGCTAGTAGGGTCTGGGAACGGGCAAAAACATTACAGCGCCTACATAGTCTCACTCTTGAGTACTACGTGTGTCATGCGCATGCCTGGAATTTGAACTGCACAGCTTCGTTCACGTATCACAGACGACGCTTGCGCACAGCTCACCAAGTCTGTAGAAGAGTTGATTGTCTGTCTCACTTATGCTTTGACCTCCTCACTTACAGGCGCTAGCAATATAGAAGTAATACATATATGGTTCTACCAATCAGAGCCAGTTAGAGCAGTTTTATTTACTCAATGACACGCGAATTGCGCGGAAAGTGGGGGTAAAAGTTAGAAGTGGAACCTAAAAACGTACGGTAGTTGACAGAATGCGGGAAATTTGAAAGATTGTCCTTATGAATTTGTAAAGTATTACATTTAACTTAAGCTATAAGCCGTTCACGACCTTTTTGAGACAAATTTGGCTATGATTTTTTCTTTTCATGTTGGACTAACTGATTCGATGATGTAGTGGATGCAACTTTTTTTTCTGTCAGTGTCTGTTCAACATTTTCTTGCCACCACATTGCCAGATTTATTATTTTAATATTCGTAAGAAAATAAATGATTTATCAAATGTGTAAAAACGCAGAACGTTATTCAAATACGGTGTAATTCACTTATTTAATAAAACTGGGGTGATACTTTGTTTTTAATTGACAATATCTTTATTACTTGTTCACATGTATTTATTTACAAGTAAATATCAAAATAGGTAAGGACGAAATTACAAAAACACGTTATGACGGCTAAAGCACTGTCGAACACGGAGCAGCTGCGAGCACTGAAGAGCTTGAAGACCGCACAATACTGGTCGGCAAAAAGCTGATATCTTTAGGTTGATTAGTATAATGGCTGTTGAACGATTTTTCGTTTCTGCGCCGTGTCGTTTAGAGAATAAATTAACTCTACTGCCTCTGCTACCAGTCATGATGTGGTCATGGCTGACTAAATTAAATACTATGGCATGCACATAGGGAATACAGTGACTTTATAAGGACAGTGCGGTTAATTTGAGGCGGCGGCCATTTTGAGGCGTTTGTGCTACAGCCTGCATAAACAAATCTAACAATATTTCGCTTGATTTCAATAATAGAGGCAGCAGTTGTAAATAAACAGGCATATTAAATGTAGAGAATAGTATTTTAAGCAATTATTCTCTCTTCAAATGATACCAGATCTCCTTTAGATGGTTAACATCAATTAAAACTTACACGGGTGTTTATCTACATATAACTCCGATTTTATCAAAAAACTGTTTTAAAACGGTGATACTGAACTAACAATAATGGTTTTCAGTTGAAAATGTCGGAAATATTACTGAAATATGACTATAAATACCTGTGTAAACGGCAGGAGTCGTCTGTACCCTGTTCACTCCATTTGTTACACTGTTACAGGCTTTGCATGTGCATTTTTTTAACGGTGTCAGTGACATTTAGCAACAAAATATTACTAAAGTCAAAATTATTACTTGGTTAAAATTTAGTTTGAACTCGTACTTACTTTATTTTTGTGTATAAAATAACACACATGTACAGTCGTGTTCATTAAAGTGTTGTACAGCATTTGTGGTTTGTGAATATGAATTCATTGCACAAAGTGCAAAACAGTGTTTCATATACAAATATTTTAAAAGTATACATCCAGGTCTACCTAGTTAATGATATAGTGTGAGCCTTTGTTGAGTAAAAACGCAACTACCAATAAACTTATAACTGTCTCTGTACAACAGATTTTTGAACACAACTCTACATCAATAATGATACAATATTTATTTTGATGCTTAAGCCCTGTTAAGTAATTGAGCTACTTTAGATAAGTTATAAACTGTCAGTCGTATTTTGACATTAGTAACTTTTTGTAACTAAATATGCGTATACTGCTAAAAATATTTAACGAGACATTGAAACGCCTCAAAATGGCGGATTTTAAAACAACCAATCAGAAACAGGACCAAAATTGACCACACTGTCATTAATATAGCCACTGTAATGGGGAACCATAGATATATTAAACAAGATACAGCCATGCGGCGACATAGTTCAAAATGACGTACCTTCTATTGCTGTCACTCTCAGTGCTTGAATTACGTATAGCGCTATCCTTTAGAGAGGTACCATTGCTTGCATAGAAAAATGTGTTGGTGGCACTGTAAGTCTATGTCAAATTCGGGGTTACCAGGTTAGGTTTTGCGTCAGTTTGTGTCAAAACTGACGCAAACCCTAACCTGCTAATATCGAATTTGACATAGACTTACAGTGCCACCAACACGTTTTTCAAAATAGAATTTTTTACTGTCCCATTTTTCTATGCAAGCAATGGTACTTTGAATCGATATTGAGAGAAATTCGGACAAAATACATTTAACTTGTGTTACATGGTGCCAGAAATACTCTTTGTTGTCTCAATATAGCAATCAAAACCATGAAAACAGCAGTTTGACTGGTAAATCTGCATGTTCAAAATTATAAGGAAAATATGTAGAAGGATTGTAATTGGCCTCGGATTCTGCATTTTAGCCCAAAGCAGTGGGTATTAAATAAATAGTCGTGTTTATTTGATTGTGCATTATGTTTTATATTAGTTACAATGAGAGGACAGCATATTGTAAGACCTAAATACCATGGTGCAACTTAAGGAAAACCTGAGGTTGAAAAGCCTGGAAAAATAATAGGAAAGGTCAGGACACACCCGCAGTTTTGAAACAAGACATAAAGCAATCTAGAAACTAATCCACGGCCTCCATAACCAGTCAGGGTTGAGGTGCCAAAGAATAATAAGTACAGGTAGTAGGTAGGTATTATTTAGGTATTTTAAAAGAGTTTACGCACCGATGGAAGGATAAATCTTCATAAAAAGGACTATAAGAAATAGAATACAGAATACAAGTCCTCATTTTGATTATAAATATTAATTGAGCTCTTTATTATTTCAATAAACTACGTAAATTACGAGTTTGGCGTAATTTGAAATTTGAATGACACTTTAAAACAAAGCACTCGAAATTCGTGCGACTTACGGCTAACTAGTAAAAAGAAATAACAAATACATTAAATGCGTGGCAGAATGAAATGGAGAGATGTACCGAATTCTTTGATATGTTTTCTAAGCACGAACATACGTTTACCGCGCATGGCTGTATCTTGTTTAATATATCTATGTGGGGAATAGAGTCCCTGTATATAAAAGAGTTGGGACATGTAGGGTTACTTGTTTTGGATCCACAAACCATGGAGTATCTGATTTTTGCCGATTTTAAACTTTATGCATATTTCTTTCAACTAAAATAAATAAAAGATATCTGTGCTACATCACATGGTCCTTGATTTGTGGATCCAATGGCTCAACTCTTAGTACATATAGGAACTCTAGTGGGGAACACCTCCTAGAGACATCTATTACTTAATACTGAAACATACATAACAGTACCCACGGCCTCCTGGATTAGTAAGAGACTAACGTCTCTACATGGCCCGCCACATTTGTATAATTTTTGTGATTCTGAGGCCAACGTACTTTGGCGCCATCTGTTGGGTTTTTGATAAATTATCTGTAACGTATGCATAACCTCTTGGATTAATACAGTGGTTTAAGACGTACTTATTAGATAGAAAAATGATTGTTACCATCAAAAAAGGAAATAATATTGTATATTCGGATGAAGAAAGAATAAATATTGGTGTACCTCAGGGGACTATGACAGGACCAATTTTATTCATCCTTTGTATAAATGATCTAGGTAAAAACATGGTAAATGACATTTGTACAATTACTAATTATGCGGACAATACTAGCATGTTAATTAAGGCTTCAAACATGATTGATTTAACCTCTATTGCAAACAATGAATTTAAGAACATTAGGGAGTGGTTTAAAATAAACAAACTTATACTTAATGAACAAAAAACAAACATAATAGTTTTTAGAACAAATTATGCTAGAGAAGATATACCAGAATGTGTAAATTTCAATGGATGTCAGCTTAAAGTTAGTCAAAACACTAAATTCTTGGGTGTATACTGGCTGTTTCCTAAAAAACGCCGCAACCCATAACTCCGTTGTTTTAAATTTTAGACCCAACAAACTATATATATTCTTAAATGGCAAAACAAGAGCTACCTTTTGACATTTGTTTTTTGGACACTTAGAAATGTTGAAAATAATTTTTTAATATTGCATGTAGACAGTACCATGAAATTTTCAAGTGTGCCGTGGAAAACAATCAGAATGTTGAAATATTTTATTGGAAACAAATTTAAACAAAACTACAAAACGTATCTACAGGTATTGCTCAAACTGACCGCCACCTTGTTGAACACACAACTGACATCTTCTAGTTACTCCATTGGTCGCATTCAATATCAAGCTGAGAAGTATTTCGCGACAAGCATTGATAATCCTCTGCCTCAGAATTTCTTCGTTTTCTGGACGTGTTAGATAAAATATTTCAACATTGTGATTGTTTTCCACGGCACACTTGAAAATTTTATGTACGACTGTCTACATGCAATCTTAAAAAATTATTTTAAACATTTCTAAGTGTCCAAAAAACAAATGAAGCATACTACTGCATGCAGAATTTCATCCTGAATCCAAATATGTAAAAATATACAGGGTGTTCCATTTAAAATAAAAAAGTTGAACATCGTTGCTCAAAACAGTTGAAAGATTGTTACGAACGGGCAATGTCAAAAGGTAGCTCTTGTCTTGCCATTTAAGAATATATATAGTTATGGGTCTAAAATTTAAAACAACGGAGTTATGGGTTGCGGCGTTTTTTAGGAAACAGCCTGTATATAGATGGTGTATTAAGTTGGGAGCACCATGTAAATAACTTATGTAATAAATTGAGTCAAGTTTGTTATAGCATTAGAGTGCTTAGCAAGCATCTAAATGTTTCAACATTAAAAACTGTATATCACTCAAATTTCGAATCCAGATTTAAGTACGGTTTAATATTTTTTGGGATGTGTAAAGATAGAGAGGGTATTTATAATTCAAAAAAGAGCAATAAGAATCATGTTGAATATGAGACAGTTAGACTCATGGAGGGGCCAATTTAAGAAATTAGGAGTTCTAACAGTGACAGGGGCTTACATAAAAGAATGTCTAAAGTTACTCATCTATACATACACTCACCGGCACGAAAAACGGAGCACTTGCATTTTTTGATTAGATTTAAAATTGTATCCCTTTGTGATGTTTTATTATTACATTTAATATTATACATTTATTATACATGTTATAATGTTAAATGTATAATAAATGTATAAAATAAATGTAATAATAAAACATCACAAAGGGATACAATTTTAAATCTAATCAAAAAATGCAAGTGCTCCGTTTTTCGTGCCGGTGAGTGTATATAAAGGAAAGTCATAACCCTGACTAATCAACGCAGAGCCGAAACCACTGGTACTAGAAACTTGAAATTTGGGTGCAAGGTTCAATTTGTTACGTAAGGTAGTGCTAAGAAGGGAATTTTGAAATTCGACCCCTAAGGGGGTGAAAAGAGGTAAAATGTGTTTTCACGAATTCCTCACTATCTCTAACACCCGATAATATATCAATTTGGTGTTTACTTGCAAAGATTATAAATGCAAATACCTAGAAACGTATTTCAAGATTTTGCCTTAATCAACCCCTAAAGGTGCAAATCTGGATTGGAGGTGAATTAAAGAACCCTTCGTATCCCCTATGTTTATTGAGTTAGAACATTCTTTTTTTGCATATAGACGTATTTTAAAAATATTTAGAAAGGAGTTTAAGGGAATTTAAAAATTGTAACCCTAAAGGGGTAAAAGGAGGAAAAACTGAAAAGGGGTAGGAGGGTAAAATTATTTTTTTTCGCCGTAAGTTTCATTTCACAATTAAATGGGTTGAAAGGAATTTTTTTAAATACCGCCCTTACGGGGGTGAAAAGGGGTAAAGTTTGTTTTCACGAGTTTCTCAATATCTCTTAGACCCGATGAGATAGCGACTTGGTGTTTACTTGCAAATATTATCAATGCAAATACCTATTATAGAAACCACCAAAGATGAGCCCTGCGTCATCACACGCTGAATTTAGTAACGACAAACATGCGTGTACATTTGTTCACAAACTCCATGCGTACGACAGTGATAGCATTACAATAAGCGTGTGTTATGATGAAAGTGCTTATTTGATTAAAGTAGTTTGAGTCACATACGCGCGTCGTCACGAAAACGTCAACTGTCAAATAATATTTGTGAAGCCTTGTTCGTTTTTTCGGCACGTTATAACTACGTTTTCAAGTTATTATTTACGATTTGATACAAATTATGTCTATTAAAGGTAAAACGTTACGTTCGCAATCTCAGCAGCTCTTGTTAAATTTATTGGATTACTTCGAACGAGAAAGGAAATTGGGGTCATATAATTCCAGTGTCGTGTGTAAAAGACGTACCTAAATAAAACATAATTCGCCTAATTATATTTTACATCCATCGTTTAATTATTTGTAGAGGGCAGCGGAAGGTCTAGAAATTAATGATTCTACTGTGAAAAAAGTTAAGAGTCGTTCTAGTATGAATCCAGTTTTATGTAGCCCTGGCAAGAAAAGACCACGTAAAAAGTTGAAATCTACTGATTTACCGGATTCCTCGAAAGTGTTATAAGGGATACCATATACACGATGTATTCGAAAAAAAAGCACATTACCATCAATTCACTGAATACTGAAGTGAAAGAAAGCCATATTTTACTCAGTACCACCAGCTTAAATTCAATGCTATTGAATTAATATGGGCACATGCAAAACAATTTTACAATGATCACATCGGCAGGGATGGTTATAGTGATGATCGAGTTCTTGCAATGTGGAAGGAAGCATTAGAACAATGTACCAAAGATGTGTGAGGTAATTGTGTACGTCACACTGAAGAAAAAATTAGGACTTGGGATAAGCGTGAAAGGATTTTAGATGTAACTGTTGATGAACTAATCATTCATGTTGGCAACGATTCAAGTGGCTCTAGTTTAAGTAGTGATAGTGGTTAAAAATTGTAATTATTAATATATTTACATTATTTTATTTTAGTAGTTGGTTATCTAAATTCCTATGTTCAATGGAATTATTTTTTGTAGCACTGCATTGCGGAAGAAATACAGTTGTATATTTATTGGTTAGATTATTATATCGTTTGCAATTGTGTATTGGTAAATGATTTAAGTTGCATATAACCTTAGTCATCATAAAACCAAATAAACGCAAATAACTAAAACGAAAATAATTCACATTGACAGTACTTGACAGCTGTTTGTTTTCCGGTTAAAGCGCCACCTATTGGCTCATGATTGCTTGAGAATACAACTGATGCTAATTTGACTAGCAAGTAAAATCTCATATCATACGGATAGCATTGATGACGCAGGGCACATCTTTCGTGGTTTCTATAATAGAAACGTATTTTAGAATTTTCCCCTAATCAACCCCTAAAGGTGCAAATCTGGATTGGGAGTGAATTAAAGAACCCTTCATATCTCCTATGTTTATTGAGTTAGGATATTCTTTTTGGCATATACAAATTTCTCAATATTTCATAAGGCCCTATAATGTAACAATTTGGTTTTACTTAGAAAGGTTACTTATACAAGTTCCTAAAAACGTAATTCAGGATTGTGCACGGATCAACTCCTAAAGGTGAGAATTTGGTTTCAGGGGTAAATTATAGAACCTTTCGTATTTCCTGTGGTTCCTGGTGATCATGGATTTTGGGCATATGTGTTTTTTAAATCTTTAAAAAGTGGTTTAAAGTTTTTATTCTAAATTTCATTGTGAAAGGAGTAAAAATGGGGTAAAAGTAAAAAGAAGTTAAAAAAGAGGTTAAAGTTATTGATTTTTTCCGCGTGTCCAGTTTAGAATAAAATAGAAGGATTTCCGAAATTCCACCTCTAAGTGGTGGAAACTGGTATGTTGCTACAATTTATGAATACAACATTTAATAAGTACATTTATTTTTTTTATTCTCATTGTTATAATAAACCTATAGTTTTATCAATCTATATAAGGAGAACGACAATTACATATACATTTCCAGGAGATACGTGAAGCATAAAAGGATTATGGAGAACTTTTTTTGGAAGAATATTGTTTCCTTTTTACCTACAATATTGTTTTGCAGCGTTTGTTAGTTTAGCGTATTGAGTGAGAGAGGAGGGGAGCATTCTAGAATTCGTTTAGGATTTAGAAGAAAAAACATTTGTAGTCCGTACGAAGAACAGGTATCTCGCTAGTATGCAATAAAGAGTTGTTTCGGCAATTTGAATCAAATAACATGTAGGAATCTAGAACAATAGACTATCAATATCCTAGACATAGACTAACGCAAACGGAAAAAGGAGTGATGTATATGTGTATGAAATTATTTAATAAGCTGCCTCTAAATATTAAAAAACGAGAAAGTAATGCAAATGGTTTTTTTAAGGACACTAATAAAATGTTAATGAATTTAGAACCGTACACGGTAAGAGAATATTTAAATATGTAATATATAACTTTTAGGTCGACATCCATTTGTTCAAAATTTCTCATTACATAGATAATTATACTTTGTCTTGAAGAATTTTTTTTTCAAATCAAGATTACTTATTATTATTATTATTATTATTAATATTAATCCAGGAGGCCGTGGACGTTAGCAACCAGGCGCACAAGGGCAACATACTGTAACACCTCTACAAACTATAAAAAATGCCTTGAACTACAAATGCGGCGGGCCGCGTAGAGATGTCAGTCTCGCATTAATCCAGGAGGCCGTGACAGTACCGTACTAGTTTTGCTTGTTAACTTTATCTGTATTAATTAAAACTTCCACAAATAAACTTACTTTATGTATTGATTTATTACAAATTGTGTTAAATTCAAGAAGACTATACTAAGGCGATGTAACTTGTTATAACGCCTGTGCATAAAAGCGGCCCCAATGCTGGGGATAGCCGTTGTAGCGCTGTCGACAGAGTGTACTTTCTTCGGTCATTTTCGCTGCCGTTCGAGAGTTGGAAGCGAGCTAAATTAACCTGTAATTGCGGTTAAAAGTCAGTTTACGGTTGTTAATCAAATGGAGTGTATTTCAAGTGTGTTAATTGTTAAAACATGGTCTGTAAAAATGGTAACTTCCAGTTACACTCAGCAAATATTTGACATTGACAGTTCACGAGTTTTGTGAATAGTACACGACGACCGCCATATTTGTCAACTTTTAGCGGTCCGCTTCGAAACGCGAGTTATTTCTCCTTAGTACAGTTCTTGGTTAAATTGCAACGAAAACAATAAACTGACATTTCACGGTGTACCTAACCTTTTAAACATCAGATTTTGACATTTGAGCTAAGAACACTAAATGCTTTTAAATTATCACAATAGGTGACTGCAGGAGGTGTTCCTTATCAGAGCCAGCATATACAGTATGTCCACGGATCGAGTTGCAAAGAGGGAAAAATTTTTTATTTTTTATTTTACGAGAAAAATGTATTCTTGATAAAAGTTTTTGCATGTTCCAAAACGGCCAATTCAGTTTTAACCTTTTCAAATTTTCTTTTAGTTTCAGAGAAAAATCGAAAATAGGGCGACTTAATTGAAAATTCTCAAAGTCCCAAAAAACAAGTTCTCGTTGTCATAGTAACTGTCATTATTTATTTAGTTTTATCGACTGTCATTTCGGAAAATCTGTTGTAATCGTTGAAAATGTTGTCAAAAGAGCAACGAATTTACCTAATTCAATGCTATGGCAAAGGTAATAAAGCTATCCGTCGAGTTATCGAAGAATTTAATCAAAAGTTTCCGGATATTTACATCTCAAATGAAAATGCACGAAAATTGATCAAAAAATTCCTGTCAACTGGCTCCGTATTGGATGTAAACAAAACCAAGATAGTACGCGATGAAGATGACGCCGCCACTCTTCTTGTAATGAACTCGGTACAGAACTATCCAAAACTTTCTTTGCGGCAAAGATCGCTCGCCTTGGGAATTAGTAAGTCGCTCATTCAAAAGATTTTGAAACAATGCAAGTTCCATCCCTACAAGCCAATTTTTAATCACGCATTAGAACCCGAAGATCCTGCAAAACGTTTGGATTTTTGTCTGTGGATGGGCTCTGAAATCATGAATAATCAATACTTTTACCGAAATATAATTTTTTCTGATGAGGCCACGTTTTCGACTAATGGTACTGTTGCATCTCAACATGTGAGATATTGGAGCGATTACAATCCGAATTTCCGAATCCCTGCAAATCGACAATATTTGGCTAAAGTTAATGTGTGGTGTGCAATTTCTTACCATGGTATTTTTGGACCATATTTTTTTGATAATACTGTCAATCAGCATACATATTTGGATTTGCTGCAAAATTTTCTTGTTGAACAGTTGGACGATTTACCGATTAATTACCGTGCAAGGTGTTATTTTCAACAAGATGGTTGTCCGGTCCATTATGCTCGGGTTGTTGTAGAATGGTTAAACCAGCAATTTGGACAGAATTGGATTGGTCGAAATGGTCCTGTGTTATGGCCACCAAGGAGCTCTGATTTGACTATAGCTGATTTTTATCTTTGGGGCCGTTTGAAGCAAATATTTTATGCAAATAATCTTCCTCCGAATGTAGAGAATTTAAAGGAAAGGATTAGAGACGCTGTGACGTCTTTAACTCTGGAAGAAATTCGAAGAAGTTATAAAGAATTGCGTCGAAGACTAGAATTGTGCGCTCAAAAAGGCGGTGAATGGATTGAGTAGAATAGTTATTGTTTATATTATTTTTGTTGTTAAATTTATGAAATTAAAATTAAATAAGAGTCGTGTTAACAATTATTATTACTATGACAATGCAAACTTGTTTTTTTGGGACTTACAAAAGTGTTCAACTAAGTCGACCTATTTTCGATTTTTCTTTGAAACTAAAAGAAAATTCGAAAAGGTTAAAACTGAATTGGTCGTTTTGGAACATGCAAAAACTTTTATCAAGAATACATTTTTCTCGTAAAATAAAAAATAAAAATTTTTTCCCTCTTTGCAACTCGATCCGTGGACATACTGTATATACTTCAACCAAGATATAAAGGTGAGCCAAGTAAACAAACGCACGTGATCGGTGAATATCGCGTGGTAGAAAGTAGGGATGTCGTACCCGGTCTAAAATTAAACCCGGGTACCCGAAAACAGTACCCGGGTACCCTCGGGTACCCGAAATATGTAACAAAAATGTTAGTGTACATCGGAACATCTGAGGTACTACCATTTCCGCCATTAATTGAAATTAACGTCGCGAAATTAAACATAAATTGCGCTTGTATGATAATGGATGTCGCCAAACTAGATCAACACACTAAAGTGTAAGGTACCGCCATTAGTTATTTTGTTATATCTATCCCTGTCGCACAATTTTCTCCAACTGGGGATAGAAACACAATCTAACAAGAATTTGACTTTACAGCAGTGCCACTACACCAAAAAGAAAATCTCCAAAAACTAGTGTCTCCTTATTGCACCTGGGAAATGTGTATTTGTTATCTTTATCTCAGAATTTTCTCACATTCTCACACGAGAAATGGAATGGCGGTACCTTACACTTAGTGTATTAATCTAGTGAGCATATACATTCTAGAGTACCTATATAATCTTATATACAGGTACTCTAGGAGGTCGTAGAGTCCCTGTATATAGGTTAGTAAACTATATACAGGATCTCTAAAAGGCCGCCGCTGCCTGGGCCCTCTATTGTGAAGCAACCAAAGGTGCTAAATAGGTTTCAAAATATGCACACAAAATTTGACAATGACGATACGAGATGGCGCATTTCAATATTAGAAATTGCAGAAAGCCGACGATACGATAATAGAGAATAAATCATCCATGACAATAAAATTATGTTAAAATTGATAATTATGTTACTTTATAATTTTTTACCAGAATGGCGAAAAAATTATGTTAGAATCTGATAATTATGTGACGATCGGCAACACTGCTACTCCCCAATTTAAACTGCAAGTTCTCTGTTATTTGTAAATATTTTCACAATTCCAAGTGCTATCAAGTTCAAGTACGTGACTTTTTATTGGAAATTCGTAGCAGTATCAAAATCACACAGATGATGTTTATGTTACTTCCTTCCATACTGATGCAATTTAATGGTACTATTGACGGGTTGAATATTTCCTTGAAGCGGATTTATTATATGAAACAAGAAACATGAGGTATGGGATGGGGTGATTCTGGTTATTACTGCGTGGTTATGCTTTTCTAGAGCTTATTCTTATTGTTTTTAAGTTTTTATCATCTTCTCCGAAAAAGGCTGACTTTCTAGAAATTACATAATTTAGTAGTCGGGTACCCGGGTCCTGAAAATATACCCGTGTTGACTATTACCCGGGTCGACCCGGGTACCCGGGTACCCGCCGACATCTCTAGTAGAAAGGCGTTCTGTGGTTGGCCGTTTCAAAGAGAAAGTTGAACACCTTTTTTACGCGTCGTTACACTAGCGGAAGAATGAGCGTTGTTTTGTTGTGCGGTAATTTCTTTTACAGCAACATGCGATAGAAGTTTACGTAAAATGCGTACCGTGTGAAACTGGTTTACCGTGCACCGAGAACTGTCAAAATGTTTGTTACATCGCTCGCCTTCGTAACTTGGCTCAAGTTTAGGAGAGTACCGCCATTCTTTGATCCGTGAAAATGCCGCCATCGCCGCCATTTTTGTTCCCATCAGCAATAACTGATTGAGTTATGTCTAAAATTTTACTTGAAATTGGCAAGACTGTAAGTCTATGTCAAATTCGAGGTTAGCAGGTTATGTTCTGCGTCAGTTTGTGTCAGAACTGACGCAAAACCTAACCTGCTAACCTCGAATTTGACACAGACTTATAGTCTTGCCATTTTAAGTAAAGTTTTGGATTGACAACAAACGCCACGTTGACGGAATTGTGCTACAAACCTCAAAGTGATGCATATGTCAGAGGAATAAACATGGCGGATGTGGCTGTACTCTCCTATATACACTGGCTTTGTTCTCTGTTCCGTATGTGCATGCCATAATGGTCATCGATGTGGTAAAGTAGTGGCGCCATCTGTTGGTAATATTGGAAAGTACCCCCGAGGAGCCGTGCAAGATCATTCAAATAGGTATTTTGACATCAAAGGAAATGACGCTGAGTGTCTCTACTTGTTTGATTTATGTACGATGTAAAAACCTTCAATGCATGTTTGTTTATTTTGGACAAGATCAATTTGCAATTGGTAATTCCATCAAATGACTCTTAAAGAAATGTGGTGCACTGCAGTTCTTAGCAGTCACGGTTTCCCTGCAAATAGTTTTATGCAGGGGAGATACATTGGATAAAAAATAGTAGTTTGTATACCAAGACACTGAAGTTGAACTTTTTATCACGAATGTGGATTTAGTTTCCAAGGTCGGTAGGGCCAAGGCAAATAAACCACATGAGGGATAAAAAGGAACTTCAGTTCCCAGGAGTACATTACAGGTCACAGAAACTAGATTGACTCTCAAGGTAGGTCATGAAAGGGGCGGTGTGATCATATTTGATGAATTGGCAATATGTGGAAAGTTGGTGGGTAGAGGGATTTTGTTTGCCCAGTGACTAACGTCATATGACAGATTCTTTGTGTTTTAAAGTGTGAAAATTGCTGTTGCTGGGATAGAAGGTTTAGCAGAGCCTGGTTGTTCAACTTAACACCATTATTTCCGCAATCCTTTAAACATTCAAGAACTGATAATACACCATACCGCAATGTTGCGTACGCCTCTGATTTATTGTGTCATTTAGCTTAAATAAGGTTAACAATTTAATGTCAATATGATAGTTGTAAAAATGTTACCAATATGAAACTTGGAAATTACTAGATTCTAACATTAGTTCCGATTTTCACCGCGTCTCAATCTAGATTCTGTAACCTGTATGTTTTATTTGAAATCGAGAAATCGTGAAATACATTTTAACCAACTTTTGTAGGTTATGTTGAAGTTTACCTGTTGCTTCGCCACTTACAGAAAGTCGTAAAACAATGGATTACAGTCGATTTCGTGTACATTAATGATTTCGGCATTTGTCACTGCCGATTTAAAAAAAAATTATTTACTCAAGACGTTACTATGTGTAGTCATGGCTGATAAATGTCACGGACGTTCTTTTAAAAATGGTCTCGGGAACAAATGAAAGTGAAGATATTGATATGGGGAAAAACTAATCTATGCCATAAAGTTGAAATCAAATTATGAAACACTGATGATTCAACCTGAAAAAAGGCGTTCAACGGAGAGCTGACATAACTAAAACTGAAGTGCCTACATAAAACCAGCAGATTTGAAAATAGAAATCACTCCAGTTAAGCAAGTACTTGATAGAGATGTGGTGGTAGCGTGTGAAGCACAACAGGAAAGGGATTTAAGTTGAAAAATAAGTTCAGCGACCAGTATATGTGAACAGTTGAGAAGATTGAAGCTGTGCATTTCGTGAAAATAAAAGCCGTTCGTATTGAGAAGAAAAAGCCTAAAATTATACCTGATTACGGCAATAGAAGAATTGACTCAAGAGGAAGTAAAGTCTTGTTGACGAAATAGAATAGATGTCTAAACGATGGAGACATGGAGGTGACTAGAATAGAAATTATACGGCCATTCATGAAACTAAAATGCAACCAATTTTAATAATGTCCTTAGAGAGGGAAAACTCCAAGCAGGATGGAGTATACAGATTGGTGGCGGAAAATGCAAACATAGGCAGTCAAGTGAGTTAGAATACAGTTTACGTTCTTTGTATGTGTTAGACAAAAATAGACATACTGGGTCCGGCAACGAAGCGCTGATAGAAGATATTTCTAAAACTAAGAGAGTTACATGAATATTGTGTATATAAATGTTGTAGGTACGAAGGTGGTGCACATTACTAAAATAGTTTTGATTATACAGGGTGGCTCAAAAAAGTGTGGGGAATGAAACTTACCTTTTTACTTCCTTTTACTATAAAGGAAGTATTGGATTCACCCCAAAAATTCGAAATTGAGTTTTCAACGGATCTTCACGTTTTAGAGTCCCCTGATCTCAAAAAACATATTTTTTTTCATTGGTCTGTGTGTCTGTCTGTGTGTCTGTGTGTCTGTCTGTCTGTGAACAGAATATCTCAAAAACGAAAAGAGGTATGGCGTTGAAACTTCATATATAAGTTTTGTGTACTATGTAGATGAGACAGCAAGCTTTTGAAGAAAAACGCATAACCGGAAGTAGGTGTTTACTCTTGTGATTTTTCAGTTTTTTTCGATTTTTTCAAAAACGGCTCTAACGATTTTTTTTAAACTTTACATTTTTCTTACATTTTTAATGTGTATTGATGTGAGATAGGTGATTTTCCAGTTGAATACCTCTAAAGTGGGTTTCTTTTGTTTTTTTTTCTATTTTTTTTATTAACTCCTATTTTAAATAAAACACCCGGTATATTATTACATTTTTGAATTCACCTTAAAATTCTAGCGAAAATTTGTCTCTTCAACTAACACTCGATTTTGTACCGTTTTTGTACAATTTGTAATTTTTGAAAATTTTTAACAAATGGTTAAAAACTAAAAATGAAATTTTTGACTAATTATAAGATCACTGTAAAAGGAAGTTGTGTGAGTGTATCACACCAGATTTTTTTAAATGAAATGCCTTATATTTGTGCAGCTTAAAAGTTTGGTATTGAAATACTCATCATTTTTATATAAAGTTGTATGGGTCTAACCAACGCCCGCTCCAGTATCAGGCCATGCTGTAGCTTTCGTGACGTCACATTAGAAGACAGCCGCTGCATTGAATCATACGGTGCGCTCCAAAACTTCAGGTATTTTCGTAGAAGTTCTTTTAAACTATACACTTCAGGTAAAATATTAATTAAATAAAACGTTTCGTGATGCCTCTAAGATATATTTAATCTACACAAATTTAATTATAAGGCGCTCGATAATTTTTTTGCTTTCCTATTGACTCTGCTCTTATGAGCTTCACTGTGAATTTGATTTCTGGTTACTTTTAAAGTAGGTAGTTGTTTAGTAAAATATTACAAAATTTTAGGATGCACTTCTTCATTAAATTTAAATACGACTCCCTGCATTCGCACGTATTATGTATTATAATGTCCTTAAAAATAAGCATCTCAATAGAAAGTTTTTAAAAATAATTCCTTAGTTTTACAGTTTAATAAATTCATTTTCAAACTCTGGACCTATCAGTACTTTAAATAATACAAACATGTGTGATACAATTTTTACAATAAACTTCTTTGTCAGCTAAGTATTTAACCGCAACTCAAACTAGAATTTTCTGTATCAAGCTTTATTAACAGAGTTTTTAAATATCTCGGGTGTGGTAGTTTTAACAATTTGGAATACTCAATCACTTTGTAGGCAGCAGGAACTGCAAAATATAAGTATATTACTAGCCCAAATTAATGTATCAGCCATGCACCGAATTAGTTTCACAGTTTAATTTGCTCCCTTACAAATTGTATGATTTGTTTTTTTTCTGTAGTCATCTTGACGCTAGTGGCTAGTTCTTTTAACAAATTGCAGACCATGTGCATTTTGTCCTCATCCGAGTCCTTTTGCATTTTATCTGGATACTTCCATGTCTTCAGGAACACCAGCAACTTGAAAAGAACTGACCAATGCTCACGAATTTGATGTTTGCCCAAAATGTTTCTTAATTTGGATTTGGGTATAGCTTGTCCTCCATACCCAAGTTTAAATGTTAGGTCCTCCTTAATCGACAAACATTTTAAAATTCGCCTTTCGCCTTCATTGTTAAAAAAACAGTAAACAAATAAATGTTTTGAAAACACATTTAAATTAAAGTCACTGTTGTATTTCTTAAATTTGTCTTGAATTTTTCCTTGCAGATCCTGAAAACTGTTTATTTGACCAGCCCTTCTTGCTCTGCTTAATATTCCAATCTATTGAAAATTTCTTCTTTTGTTATGTTAGGATCTTTTCTCTTCGATGTCAAATTCTGTGTCATGTAGGACGGTTGTTCTGAAAAAATTGTTGGATATGCATCATCCGTGAGTTTCAACTGCTTTCTTGGAATGACCAAAACTGTGTTATCATCTCCATCAGCTCTAAGTTCCTGAATTATGTGGTTCTCAGAGAAATGCAGAACACACACTCTGGAAGATCCTGTCGGAGTGGTGTCTTCACTACGATGTATACTTCTAACCCACTTTACTTTTTAAACGTCATTCGTTGGAAAACTAAATACGCAAACTTTATAATTTTTTTTTAATAATTTCTACGGCAACCAGGAACACTACAATGTGTAGGCATTTTTTTAAAACTAAAATCGATAATATACGTCTGTATTCTTCCCAACATATCCAAACTACACGTAAATCGATAGCGGTCAGCATTATCATTGTATTATTTTAACTTGTCTCACAACGCAATCATCTCTTATGATGATGTAACGTCAATTGTTTTGGAAATATTTACGATTTTATACAAAAAACTGCTGATCTTTAGGCGGCTGCTGTAAGCAACAGAAAACAATTGAATGAAGGAAAACATTACCAAAAAAGTGGACGTGACTACCTCCCTGGACTTTCCCATACTGGAAACTGTTCATATCGTCTTTATTCAACAGTCTTTACAACATATCAAAATTTCAACTCGATGACTCACGTCTTCACCGTGATAAGCGTTTACACTTTCACGTAAATTGCGGGTAAATATAAAAGAACTAGTGAGTCACCCGAACTACGTTTCGGTTCGCAAAATTAAGAGAGATTCATTAATATAAATAAAAAAAAAAGATGCATCGACGGGATCGAACCCGGGGCTCCCGCGTGATAGGCCAGCACGCTTACCGCAGAACCACACTCTCCTGTTTGAATAATGCGCGCACCCGAGCTAATAGTAGACAGCGATAGGCGCTCCGCTCTGCTGCCTAGAGAAGTTAATTAAATTATACTGCTGCCTAGAGAAGTTAATTAAATTATAACTGTTTCGCACTTTTTTGTAAATAAAAACCGGCCTACGATCAAAGTCTGAAAATTAGCAAACTTTTAAGCCATCGTACAACTTAATCGGTCCAGTATCTTCGGAGGAGATAGCGAACAAACATAGTTACACGCAAACAAAGAGAGCTACGATTTTATGTTATAAGATGTGTAGTTCAAAACGTGACCACCGAGCTTCTGTAGATGGCGCCAAGTGGACAAGCCGCCACTGTGCTAGTTTATGTATTATTTTCCTCAAAACGGCTGTAGCACCGAGGTGAAATTTTCTAAGTACCTGGAAATTATATTTTCTAGGGCATACAAAATCGATTTTTTTATTTTCGCGGAAAAAGATTCTTTGACGCAAAAATATAACAACCGTTAGAATAAAAAAAATATTTTTCAAAAATAGAGGGGGGAGGGGGCCGGTGCGCTTACATATATCCACGAGTGTAATATTTTTTTGCATATTCATATGCTCCATTATGCACTGAGCAATTCAGTGAAAACCCCAGCTACCTATCTTGTTTTGTTTATTAATTAAAGGGGTTTAAATTTTCAAACTTCAAAGCTTCGTAGAGGGCGCCACAGATAATTCATGAGATTCTTTAAAAAACAGATCGATAGCCCTTTTCGGGTTCTATCAGTGTATGAAGTTTAAACAAATTCCTGTGGGCAGTTTTTGAGAAATGATTTTTAGAAAATTTCCAAAATTTTGAAAATTTGTAATTTAGGCCCCTTAATATTTTTCACAACACTTTTTATATCACCTCATGTTAGCCTTCATATACTATTCAGAAAAAAAAATCAATTGAATCGATTCATCAAAATTTTCAAAAATCATAGCGCCCTTCATTTTAAACCTAGCGAGTTCGGCAAAAAACTAACAGATTTGTCTTATGACCCTCTATCGTTATCCGCGATAACATTTTCAAAATTGTAATCACGAAAACAGTGATACCAAAAAAACATGCGTAACTTCCGCTTCCGGTTTCGGATTTTTTGAAAAGCTTATTTTGTCGATGAATTTTCCATACACCCCCGCATTCCAAAGCGCATCAAAATCGGAGCAATACTTTCGGCTGTAGGAGCGTCACCCACACACACACACACACACACACCCACACACAGACAGACATTTTTTAAAAACCACTTTTTTGGGTTCCTAGAGGCCCAAAACGGATATTTCTGTGAAAATCTCGATTTCCAAAATTTTCATGATTCCAAGACTTCCTTATATAGTATTCCAACCAGAAATTGGAAAGCTATTTAAAATCAGGCCAGCATTGAAAACAGTAAGTCACTTCGTAATTTAATTCATAAAATTACTGTTTGATTGTCATTCAGTGACACTTCGATAATACCCTTCAAATTTGACAGATGCATTGGGAAGTTTGGAAGATATATACGTTTTTCAAAATTTTCTATGCTACTATACGGTTTTAAAAACTCAACTAGTACCTACTTAAATCGTGCACAATGTTACAATGCCTTAATAAACCAGTTACATGTACAATGTACATATGAACTGTCATTACTTGAAAGCTGATTGACATTAGAATATTATTTACTGATTGTATGAAACCAACTTAGACATGACTTACACTTTTCATGGTGTACTGGATTTTAAATAACTTTCCAATTTTTGGTTGGAATACTATACCTATGGGTATGGGAAAGTAAAAATTATGATTTTCGTAAACTACCTTTCAAGTGTAAAATGGTGGATCTGGGTATTAATGCTATACAGGGTGCTCAATATTTGCAAATTTAATAATTTCGATTTTTTTTTTAAATCGAACGGCCTGTATATTTTTGTGTTTTTGAAAAGTCCTTTTAATGATGTTTCGATATGTTACTTCATACCTCTAAATTCAACTGTTTTCAGATGTGCGTGTTTGAACATAAAAAACAATTTAAGCCCCTTATGATGCTTTATTTCAAGGGATAAAAAACAAACGCCATTAAAATAATGATTTAAACACTTGAGTTCTCCAAACAAAAGATGAAACCAAGTTTAGAAAACAAAAATCCAGCCACTACTCAATACCAGAAATAACAAATATGAAAAAATGAGAAAAACAGGAGAATATAAAATCTGAAAAAGCGATTGAATTTAGAGATAGGAAATGAAATGCCAGAAAAAAGCTCATTAATAGTACTTTTCAAAAATTACATAGATATACAGAGTGTTCCAATTAAATAGATCAAAATAATTATTGTATTTGCTGATTATGAGTTCTCTGTACAGCTTTAATACTCAAAGCAGGAAAGGAGAACTATTTACATTTAATGTAATTACGTATAGGATTTTGATGTATTGGCTTTTGTTTTTTTAAATCCGATTTTATTTGACCTTGGAATTAATTTATTCTTGCATTTATCGTTTTTCGTGTTTATTATTCCTTGTATCAACACTGACTGAATTTATATTTGTGTTTTTATTTTTGGAGAGCTCAAGTGTTTAAATTATTATTTTTTTGCATGTTAGAACGTTTTTACTTAGTTACCGCATTTGTTGCCAAATCAGTAAGTTATGCTTACCGTTCTAGAACGGTAAGTAAACATTTGAGGTTAGCAGGTTAGGTTGTGCGTCAGTTTTGACACAGACTGACGCAAAACCTAACCTACTACCTTGAATTTGACATAGACTTACAGTGCCACCAACATATTATTCTGTGGTATATGTGACATTTTACTGACGTTTGCAGAAAAAGGGGGTTGGGCAAGGGGCCCAACTACCCCTGGGTGTAAAAACCTGTATCCCGGAAAAAACCAAGTTACGGAAGCTCAAAGTTCTGAATGCCGGACTGATCAACGGAAACAACCTCAGTTACGAAAAAGGAAAAGGCAAAACGACATAATATTAGCGACATGGAATATACTAAGCTTGTATAGAGTCAGAGCTATGCAAAGAGCTTAAAAAATGAACTAACAAGATATAAAATACACATAGCGGCACTTCACGAAATACGATGGAAAGGTAAGGAAATCTTAGACCTTAAAGAGTTTACGCTATTCAATAGCGGTTATAAAAACAACACGCTAGGCACAGGATTTTTGGTCAGCAAGAGGATAATACACCTGATAACAGACTTCAAAGCAATAAATGAGCAAATCAGCACATTACGAATGAAGGGCAGGTTTCACAATACCACGTACATAAACTGCCACGCCCCAACAAATGAAGCAGATGAAAAGAGAAAAAGACAACTTCTACGACATACTAGAAAGAACATACGAATCAGTGCCAAAATACGACGTCAAAATAATCCTCGGAGATTTAAACGCGCAAATAGGCAAAGAAATAGCATATAGACCAACAATAAACCAACACAGCAAACACGACATTAGTAATGAAAAATGGGTTGAGACTCACTGATTTCGCATTGGGAAAAAATATGACAATTTCGAGCACCCGATTCCACACCAAAAGTATACATAAAGAAACCTGGATACACCCAAATGGAAGCACACGCAACCAGCTGGATCATTACCTCATAGATAGAAGGCACGCTTCAAACATCATTGATGTGAGAAGTACCGAGGGGCAAATTGCAACTCTGACCACTTTTTAGTACAATGAAGGTATAGGACAAAGAATAATAAGCCAAGAGGAAATACACAAAAGAATGATATCAAACAAAGAGTATACGATTACGAGAAATTGCAAAAAGAAGAAACTCAAGCAAAATACCAACAAAGAATGACCACACTTCTGAGGAAAAAACCTAATATTAATACAAACATCCAAGAGAAATGGGAGAGTATACTAACAACAGTGCATGCTGTGGCAAACGAAATCAATAGGAGAAAAAACAAAAACAAAGCGAAACAATTGGTACGATGCAGAATGTAAGAAAAGCGTATAAAGAGAGAAACGAAGCTAGAATGAAAATGTTACAAAGAAAAACTAGAGCCAGTACAGAAGAATACCAAAGCAGAGAAGATATTCCAAAATCTGTGTAGAAAAAAAAAGAGAAAATACGAGAAAGAGGAGATAGAAAAAATGGAACAAGAATATGAAAAAAAGAACACGCGAGGATTCTATCAAAAAGTAAAAAAAACAAAAGGAAGGCTACCAAGCTAGAACAAATATATGCAAAAGCAAGGAAGGCAAGCTAATAACGAATGACGAAGAAATAATAAATAGATGGATAGAATATTTCCAGGAATTGCTAAACTGTAACGATAACGAAGAAGAACAACAAGAGGACAAAGACAGTCCAGTATTATGGTCCACACATAAACATATTGCCCCCAACACAAGAAGAAGTTAAACAACAAGTGAAGAAGCTTCAGAACCACAAATCCCCGGGAGAAGACGAGATAACGACCGAATTAATAAAGAATGGTGGGGGAAGAATTAATTAACAAAATACAAAAACTAATGCAGAACATATGGGTCGAAGAACGAATGCCAGAAGAATGGACAGGTGCAATAATCTGCCCCATATATAAGAAAAAAGGGGACAAACTGGAATGTAACAATTACAGGGGAATAGCCCTGCTAGGAGTTGTCTACAAAATTCTAAGCTCAATCATAGCGAAACAGAATTAAACCATATGCTGAAGAAATCCTAGGCGAATACCAGTCAGGATTCAGAACTGGAAGATCAACCACCGATCACATATTCACAATCAGAACTATACTAGAAAAATGCTACGAATACAACATAGATATTCATCAAATATACATAGATTATAAACAGGCATACAACAGCATAAAAAGAAATTACATAGAACAAACAATGAAAGAGTTCGGAATCCTCCGATAAAACTAACCAGCCTCGTGAAAATGACAATATCTTAAACTACAAACAGAGTAAGAAAACAAAGAAAACTCTCTAACCAACTTGAAGTTGAAAAAGGATTAAGGCAAGGCGACCCCCTATCCTCAACATTATTCAACTTAGTATTAGAAAGATGTATAAGGAAAATAGACACAAATCCAGGAGGAAACATATATAACAGAAGCTGCCAATACCTAGCATTCGCAGATGATGTAGTGATCATAGCACAAACAGAACAAGCATTAAGGACAGCATATCGGGAACTAGAAAAAGAGGCCAAGAAAGCAGGATTAATAGTAAACGATGGAAAAACCAAATACATGCTGAACACAAGAAATATAAGAAGAGACAAAACAATATACTAATAGATAATCACACCAATACAGGAATTAAATATCTAGGAAGCACAATTACAAACAATAACGAAACAAGCAAAAGAAATAAAAACAAGAATAGCAGCTGGAAAACATATTTAAATCCAGAAATACATCAAGAAACATCAAAAAAAGAATATACAAAACAATTGTTAAACCAATAGTAACATATGGAAGCGAAACGTGGGTGCTAAAATGGAAGATCAAAAATCTATGCATCTTTGAAAGGAAAATACTAACACGAATATACGGACCAATAAAAGAAGGAGAAGAATGGAGAACAAGGATGAATCACGAGCTAAAATACCTATGACGAAGACCCAGACATAGTAACGACAATAAAGACACAAGACTGAAATGGCTGGGACACTTAGCAAGTATGGAAAACAATAGAGTGCCAAAACTGGCATACGAAAGAAAACGAGAGGGTAGGAGGAAACGAGGACGACCAAGGAAAAGGTGGAGCGAAGACGTAGAAAATGACTTAAAAAAACTGGGAATAAGAACTTAAGAGAAAAGACCCTAGACAGAGAAGAATGGAAAAAGATCATTGAGCAGGCCAAGGTCCTACAAGGACCGTAGCGCCCAAAGAAGAAGAAGAAGAAAAATATACGGGGTGTTCCATTTAAAAAACCAAAGTCGTGTCGCACTACGCAAAAATAGGAAGCCGTGATTTAAATTGGTTATGGCAATTTGTAGGTTATACACTAGCATTCAAACAAAATCAAAGTCTAGCGAGTCTACAAACACCTGCATATTAACTAATAACAAAGATGACTGGTTGAAGTACAAGGAGTAAGAAAACACTGCAGCAAGGGTCAGCAGAGAAGAGAAGATCCAACATTATGAACATAAAATTGATAATGTTAAGCTTGATTCAAAACGGATATGGCTTGCTTGAAGAAAACGCATCCAACAGAACAGATGGTTATAAAACAATTCCATTTAAGGATGGTCTCTGACATCAGTTATAGTGGATAAGTTTAATAACTACTTTGTAATAGTATGCTAACCACATCACCCAGTAAGCCGTTAATAGTGTGCCAAATTGACTGGGTTTCGAAAAGATATATTTCGGCGGCTCCCGACCGCTCGCTTGTCTCAGGCCATGTTCCTACATGGAATGAAGTGCCTGAACTTTACTATTAGGAGCATAATGGACTCGATCACACCGTATCAAATGGATATTAATGTGCCTGATGTAAATACAATACTGGAAAAATTTAGAATGCTAGATAGAAGCTCGTTGAAGATATAGTGGATGGTATGAAAGGCAAAAGTAGTCCAGATACTGTAGATATTAGTTTTATTAAAATGTTCTGGGATTTTTATTTGGGCACATGTAATAAATATGATGAATTTATCTATGGAAATTGGTTGGTTCCAAATAAATTAAAAGGAGCAACAGTAGTGCCGTTAAGGACAGTTCCCTAAAACGATGAGCTGTAAAGAGTTTAGACCGGTCAATATGTTGCCAGTACTTGAAAAACTATTGAAAACTGGACTATATGTACAATTATTGGAGCATGTATACAAGTTAATAATATCTTGAGCAAATACAATCAGGTTTTACACTTCACTACAATTATGAAACAGCTCTACAATCTGTGAAAAAAATGATAATTATTATTTTCCTCGATTTGAAACGTGATAGGAATAGACTAATATCAAAGAGCATATAATGAGCATTATATGATCTTTGCTAATATGTAAACTGTGTAAATGTGGAAGTGAAAGGAAAGGTTTTGGAATGGGTAGAAGACTAGCTCTGTACAAGGAAACAAGTGGTAAAGTGTGATGAAGTTGTGTCATCGGAAATAGATGTTACAACATCTATTCACAACAGGTGTTTCTCAAGGTAGTGTATTGGGCCCTTTATTGTTTTCATTGTACATAAATAACAAACAGTGTGTTAGAATGTTGTAACAGTTTAGAATGGTTCAGTGCAAATAAACTAAAAGCTAAAAGTGCTCAAAATCAAAGGTATGTGCATAGCATTAACAAATAAATACAATGAACTCCTACAATGTGATATAGACATTGTAATTAATAACGTAAAGAAAGAACTAGTATTTGCATATTATTATAAATAGGAAGTTATCGTTTAATGAACATGTGGATTATGTTAGTAAAAAAGTTACAAGAAGGTTGGATTTGTTGTCACAAATGTCTAGATTTTTGTCTTTCTACGCAAAAAAAGTATTATATAATACAACAATTTTACCATATTTTAATTATTGCGGAGTGATGGTATACATGATTAACAAGGCAGACATGAGTAGACTACAAAAATTGCAAAACAGAAGTATGCAGATAATACTGAAATGTAGTAGATATACTCCTATTGTACAAATGTTATGGGAATTGGATTGGATGATCTTGAAATCTGGTTTAATTGCATGGGTTTTACATTCAAGTTGTTACGTGGTGAATTGCCTTTTTACTTTACTAAGTTTAGGGTTAGATGTTCATAAGTGCTTTGTTATTAGAGCTGGGCAAATTATTTTAAAAATGTAATAAATTACTAATTACCATTTACCGAACAATGAAGTAATGAATTACTAGAGATTTAAATTACTAACATGAAATAATAATTCAATTATTAATTACTTTTTCAATTACTTTGAATAGAAGTTGTTATCCCATATTTGTATCTAGTAGTGTTTCGAAAGCTTTATTCTTGTACATTGTTTAAAACAAACAAATTGAATTTAATCAATAATTATAAACCAATATCGTGTAATGAAGCTAATGGTTAATTGTTATGGAAACAATTAAATTATAGAGTTAGGTACCGTACTATACTCTGTAATCTGTACTCACCGCAGACTTATTTTTCACTTCTTACACAATAATTATTAGCAAGCTACACTGATACGCCGTTGGAACTGTAAATGCTGCCCAAAATTAGATGTTATCGGACTAGTCATAGGAAAACATAAATTATACTTATATTGTTTCCTGAATACTTTATTGTGTCGTGTAACTTAATAAGGCCTCACCTTATTTTTTGCATTCTGGAGATTTAATACGCAATCGCAATCAGCAATTTATTAATTGAATTATCAGAAAATAATTTAATTATCTGAGCAATTTTAATTACCACAAGTAATTCAAATACTTTTCAAGTAATTTATTTACTCAAAAGTAATTGGGTAATTGAATGTAGTAATTAATTGCATACTTTTCAAAAAGTAATTGTCAAGTACTTTTACAAAAACTGCAATTACCAATTACAATTACCGTATTTTGAAAAGTAATTCAATTCCAAGACAAATCAACAAAAGTAATTTAATTGGTTATTTAATTTAATTACAAAGTAATTAATTATTGTCCAGCTCTGATTGGCATTTTACTAGGGGAAGTGCTAATGTTTACTTGATTATTGCAAAGAGTGAGTTGGATTATTGAATAGTTTTTCTGAAAGGTTTGATTAATTATAACAAATTAAGTGAGAATATAAAAATTGTAAGAGAAATGCATTTCTTTAAAAATAAAGAGTACTGTACACATCACAAAATGCTAACTGTCTTGTTTTTGTGTTAACTGAAGAGTTGTTGTAAATTAATTTTTTCTTGTAAATTGAAGTTGAAGTTTATATTTTTTATAATACAATAAACAAATAAATAAAATTGATTTTATTATTATATCTATTATGAACACAAAAGGTAGAATAAAGAGAAGAAAAGTTGGTAAGAGTAGTAAAATTTAAGTGGCATCAGCAGAAGAGCAAAACACAAATATTAACATTTGGCTCAAAGATCAAACGGGAAATGCACGCAATTGCCAAACTGATTTTATCTGGAATTGCAAGGAAAAAAAATGGTAGGCGCAAACTAACATAGTTTATGAACCCACAGTATATAATCAGCAAAAGAATACAAGAGAGAAAAAGACAATCGGAATCCATGAAAGTTTTTGAAAAGTGGGAGACATAGCTCTTAGCTGTAGCAGCAAAGTAGGGATGGGCGCGTGACGTGAAAACAGTCGTGTCACGTCGTGTCACGGCGTGTCACGCCGTGAACGTGACTAATATTTGAAAATCGTGACGTGAACGTGAGTGAACGTGAGTGAAAATTTCCTAGACGTGATTCACGTTTCACGTTAATGTCACGTTAAATATTTAGTAACGAATAAAAAACTGCAAGGTGCAGCAACTTTTAAATTCATTAAATCACAAATTGTACCAAACAAGTTACATTATGTGGCTCTATTTTTGGACCCTAACTATAAATCCTTAAAGTTCATACTTTCACATAAAAGAGAAGATTATAATGCAAAATAAAACTATAGATGATAATTATGAAATACATAGCAAACGACTCAAAACTGGTACATCAGCATCAGATTCTTATCTTTCTACACTTAGAGATAGCTCTGACGATGACACATGTAATTAGGATGATGTCGAAACAGAACTAAATTAGTATGTTAAATTAAAATTCGGAAATGTAGATGACATTTTAGGATTTTGGAAAAAACAGTGTAAATACGCCACTGTTAAAAAAACTTGAGAAATATTAAACATACCGGGAAGTTCCGCTACAAGCGAAAGAGTATTTTCTACAGCTGGGCGAATTTTAGAAGAGCGCAGAATTCGACTTAACGCTGAAAATGTTGATTACATATTATTTTTAAATCAACATTTTTATGTGTAGATGTGCAGATGAACTTATTATTTTAATAAAAGTAATGGTTTGTTTTTTATACTCGGCTAACGCTGAAAATGTTAATTACGTTTTATTATTAAACCAAAAATGTATTGTGTAGATGTGTAGATTAACCTATTTTTAGAAAAGTACCTAATGTTTTTTGTATACTCGACTTAACACTGAAAATGTTGATTACGTTTTATTTTTAAACCAATTTATTGTGTACTTGTGTAGATGAACTTATTATTCTAATAAAAGTAATGTTTTTTTTTGTATAGGTACTCGCCTTAACGCTGAAAATGTTGATCCTTGTACAGTTGCGGACACCTCAAAGTGCACGGTTTTTTGTTACTATGGTTATTTTTGCGATTTTTCGGCTTATTAAA
This sequence comes from Agriotes lineatus, assembly GCA_940337035.1. NCBI lineage: Eukaryota > Metazoa > Arthropoda > Insecta > Coleoptera > Elateridae > Agriotes > Agriotes lineatus. The sequence goes on along the minus strand of CALNHX010003307.1, from coordinate 1,056 downwards.
TGAGGGTTTCTCCAGTGGCGTTGCTTGTGATTGTAAGAATAGGTATTACTTTTTTAATGTTTGTATTTTAGCAAAGTTTCACAAGTAAACAAACTATACATATAATAATATGTATTTGATAAATATGTATCAGTATTCGATTGCTATTACGCTTTGCAGTTTGTTTCGCATTGATTTGACCAATGCCTTCATATTGTATCCTTCTCTCAGTTCCTTCCAAGCATTTCTTATTCTTTCCCATAATTCATCGGCGTTGTTTGGTGTAAAATCCATGTATAAATTTTTGTAGTTCAATACCCCCAAACTTTTTCGATGGGGTTCAAGTCCGGACTTCTTGCAGGTCATGGTAATAAATTGATATTATTCCCATCAAACCATCAATGAACAATCCCTGCTGCATGCACAGGACAGTTATCCTGTGAAAATAATGTTATCAATGACGTTAACATAAACAAAATTAATTAATTAGGTAATATCTTGCCTGTTGTAAAGTAAATTGATTAGGAAAGACCTCTCTTACAGATCGCAGCATCACATTTTGCAAAATGTTGCAACAATTTTCAACGTTCAGTCGACCATTAATTCTATAGCATGCCCCAGATTCGTGAGCATTGATGCATCCCCATACGTTTACAGAGAATCGTCCACTACTCCTTATGGCCTGAACAAAATATTGCTCCTCAAATTTTAAATTTTGAAAACAGTCGTGTTCCAAAACTCGTCGATTTCATTCAAATAGTCAGTTGCAAACTGTTTTCTTCGTTCTTTGTACTCTGGTGTTAAAAAAACTTTTCTTGCAGAAGTCTCTGCTGCCAACGATTTTTAATTTTGAAAATGCAGCTCTTGCTCACATGCGAATCTGCTGCGACTCGACTCAGCGACCAGTTCTCTTCCAGTTTTGTAATAGCTCGCATTTTCCCTGCTTGTGACAAATGTCTGGGAATTTTTCGAGTTTTCAGTTCTATGACAGTTGATGACAAACGCAAACGTCAAAACTCGACGCCTATGATTAGAATATCGTATTACAAGCTAAAAATCTGCCGTGCACTTTGAGTT
>CALNHX010003306.1:45073-153360 GCA_940337035.1 Agriotes lineatus | reverse complement strand
AGCCGGCATGTTTGTGCACTCATTCCGCAGCTCCCATCAATCCCTACTTTTAATTAAAAGAGCAGTAGCGAGCCGATGGCCATTTATTGCCATGTCGCTTTCAGTGCACCACGTTCAGATTCTCGTTTCGAGTAGTCGAAGTTGGCGAATTTGAGACCGTCGGTGTCAGATGGTCTGGACCAATAGACAGACGTGGGACGTTTCCTGTGGCATGGGGAGATGAGGCGGGACCCACGGCTGACAGGAGCAGGTAAAATTTCTTTGCCCTCCCAACGTGGCAATGGGGGCCTGGGGCGCTTTTTTTATACGGAAATTTCGGTAATAGGCTCTATGCGCCGCCCAAACTGTTCGTCCGCCAATAGATGTTAATAATTTTGTCAAAGCTGTGGGAGTTTATTCGTATACAGCTGGTGGATTATGATTTGCAGAATAGCATGACTTACAACAAAACGCTTTTAGCTAATAAATGTGTTTAGAAAACAAATACTTGCAAACACTTCAAAATACTAAACCTAAGCTAACCGGTGACCAGGCCAATAGTACTGTTTCCAACAGATATCTCTTGTATTTAGTAAAGGATCTAGAGGGTTATGAACGGGGCCTACGCCCCGAACAGGTGGATAAAATTAAATATTTAAGTGGTTTGGCTTTGTCACCATTTATAATCTCTGGTTACAATAGAAAAATTTCACAGTCAGCTGTGTACTTGACTGCTGTTTTCATATTTTGTAGTAGTATGAATCGGTCTACGTACGTTTGAGTTTGAGTACACGAGTACCCGAATTTACCCAAATAAAAGTGCTCAAAATTACCAATAATGTAAAGCAGTTTCAAAACAGTCTAAGGATAAAAAACTTTTTCTTAATTTGACGAATAAATGTTATTTTCATTGTAAAACGAAATCCGAAGTTAATATGTTAAAATTTAGTAGTACAAGAGGGAAGGGTGGGTTAACTAACTATAGGTATTATATGTAAGTAACTAGCATTGCTGTAATTTCATATACCTACGTATGATTCTTTTTTTAATTTAAGCAAATGTTATGAGTGTTATGACAATAATCCTTTTGTTATAGAATTACAAACGTCGAACGTTTGCAATTCATACAGAGGGTTACCTATATTGTAAAATTGTCAACAATTTTCTACTAAACGAGAGTAATTCAGTATTTCCATATTTGTAAGAAATGTGCAGGTTTTTCATGACTCCAAAATTAAAGATGTTTATGAAAATTTAAGAATGTTAGTGAAATTACTGCTAATTTTACCAATTTTTGATTAAGTTGTAAAAGACGCAATTCTGACTCAAAAGACGTATCAAATTTTATAAACAAATTGAAATTACACGTATTAAGTGTGACTCCAAAATTTAAAAACTAAAAGTACCCATTCAGTCTTATCTTTTAAAGAAATTAAATATAAAATGTGTGGTTAATTTTTGGAAAAAAGTGTGAAATTTTCGAAATTTGCGAAAGTAAATTGCAATATTAACATCTGGCAATTTAAAATAATTAATTGAACTCTTTCAACTATTTTTCCGGAAAATCTGATTTTCTGATCCAGGTAAAAACCCAGTTTTCAGATAATCAAAATACAAATGTAAAATATGAGTAAATAGGTCACGCCATTTACGAACAAGAAGTCAAGAACTACAAAAAAAAATAGTTTGAAATGAAGCGTCAGTTGAAAAGCAATTAGCTTCACTTTTAGATTTTAAAAAACCGTTGAAGATTTGCATATAAGTGACTATAGAAGTGTAGAAGTTCTTTCTTCCTTACATTTTATGGTCTGAACTTATTCGTGGATACTGTTGTTTGTTTTAAGTAAATAGTAATATTTTTTAATTCAGTCGTTTCCAAAAAATCCCCTTTTAGGAAAAAATTATAGAGGTGAATACGCTTTAAAAATTCTGTAGAGAAGTGTCAAGAAATAGTCGAAAGCGTGGGACTAAAAAATGTGTTAGGCCTAGGCCTAGTTGTAAGTAAACGGTGGCTGTTTCGTTTTTAAGTTTTCATATTAGGTAGGTTTAAGTTGGTACATTGTATCGAAAAGGTGACAACGAGCTACCCGCCAAAGGAACACTCTCGTCTTGGTGTTTGCGGTAACAGTTCGAAACAGTTATCGAGAATAAAGTAAGTTTAGCTTTTTCTATCGTTTTTATTTTGTGGTGCCAGGCGAGATGCAACAGCTACCAGCTCATGGTAGCAAAAATTAATAAAGGTCCTTTGAGAACGAGTAATCATCGAGGAAGTAGGAACAGACCATCGCGAGGCTTTGGGGTGCAAACAAGCTGCTATCAACCATGATAGCAGTCCCTCATCGTGGCCCTGGAAATAGTTTTCCCATTTGTAAAAATAAACATATCAAACCTAATAACGACGATTAAAAATTGAAAAAGATAACTCGCCCCTTTGACCTCTATTTAGAAAACTAAGTTGGTGATAATATTTTGAAACTTTAAAGGCCTACAAAACATATAAGTTCAAAATTCAAATTTGCATAAAAAAAGCGCTTCAATAAAGTCAGCAGCGCTATCGTTGATAATAAGTAGATATGAATTATTCGCACAAACCGCAAACTGCAAATACAAATTTTTTCGTTTTATAGTGTAAATGAAATACAAATTCTAGGAATTTAAATGTGGATTCTAAGTAGCACTTGGGATGCCGAACATTCAGCCCAATTTAACCGAATCTTTATCTCTTACTATTCACGAGACTCCCATGTTGAACGTAACCTTCTGGATGCGCTGTATATTTCTTGATTGTAGAAATAGAAACTACTTGTACTTTTCGATTGCACAAATATATAGAAGGTGTACCCCGTTATAATGTATACTTACATGGTGTTTGTAGATCGCTAAACAGCTCATAACTTCGTTACTCATAGAGATATCGATAAAACTAGTTTTTGTTTTAAATGCCAGTTCACAATCTAGAAATTGACGTAAACCAGTTTAAATCATTGCCTCCTATTTTTGTGCAGTGATACATGACTTTGGTTTTTTAAATGGAACACCCTGTATATTTTTAGAGATTTGCAATCAGCACTAAAGGTGCTTTATGATAGCTTTCTTAAATTTAAATTTAGGAACTTACTATTTTTTAAAATAAAGAAAAAGTGTTTAGCCAAAGTAGGCCATAATTATGCAAAATCACTAACAATTGAACAATAAATGCAAAACAAATTGCACTTGGTTCTAAAAATTTCTCATGACCGAATTAGAGCACCAAACGTACTAAGACAATTGAAAACTAGGTATGTTTTTTTAAATAATAACATTTATGTTTACATTGTTTTCCGTATTTTTGATTTTTAATAGCTACTTCTAAACAAAATGGCGAATATGGTACACCGTGGGAAAGCCCTTTTGTTGTAGTTTTCAACTGATTAATGAAACTCATATTGTTCCATTTAAACAAAACATCGTTTTGAATTGTTTTAGTACGTTTGGCTCTATAATTTTGTCATTAGACATTTTTAGAGCCAAGAGGAGTTTGTTTTGCATTTCTTGTTCGATTGTTAGTGATTTTGCGTAATTCATGGCGTACTTCGGCTAAAAAAAGTTTTTTAATTTTGAAAAATAAAAAGTTCTAAAATTAAAATTTAGGGATGCTGTCATAAAGTACTTTTAGTGCTGATTTCAGTTATCTAAAAATATACAGGGTGTTCCATTTAAAAAAACCAAAGTTGTGTATTACTACGTAAAAATAGGAGGCCAGGGCTTAGATTCGTTAAGTCAATTTGTAGGTTGTATACTGACATTTAAAACAAACGAAAGATCTTTTCGATATCACCATTATTAACGAAGTTACGAACTATCTAGCGATCTACAAACACCCTGTATAGGTTCGGTAACGATAAGAGAGAGGGGGAGAGATATTGTTAAAAGTATGAAAGTCGCATGATATTTTTTATATAAAAATTTTAGATACGAAGACTGTGCACATTATTAAAATATTGCGATGGTTCTGTGCTTCGGAAACTAATATTAATTGAATAATTATATTAAAAGATGGGCCACCCTTGTTGTGATTTGTTAGCACAAGAAGTGTTGCTCAAAGGACATACACAGTAAAGCAACTCCAATAAATCGAATACAAGGAATATTAATTTAGAGTGTGACTAGGTGATATTACAGAATTTCTTTTCATTGGAAAATGACGATAAGCCACTTCATTTTCTGTTCATTCTCATAACATGATAGCTATTTTAACGAAGCAGCAAAGGCATCCACAAACATTCAGATGACCTGCAAGAAATTTAAAAAAGAAAGTGTTAAGGTGGAATTTGATTGAACAAGAGGCCGGCGTCGACTTGGACACTGCTTATCTGGGCCCTAATTTTAACACCTTAATTGGGCACTAGATCTCGGATTAGTAATTTTGTTTACAGCTGAACTAGGCATTTTAAATAAAAGCAGGATAAACACTTACACAAACAGCAGGTTGGGGATGAAGACCTGCAAAAAATGTATTATCTTCTATATATATAGGGTGATTCCGGAGGAATCTGCTAAACTTTAACAGTATGTTCCTCCAACGATTTTAAACAAAAAAAGGTAGATGAACATAGGACCGATTCGAAAGAATAAAGAAGTTCTAGCCTACTAAAGAAAAATTCATGGATGTAGAAAATAACCGTTTTTACTTAAAACATAATAACACTTCTAGTGAGATAACTTTATTAAAACTACATTAACTGTTCAAAATGGCCACCTTCGTTTTCAATGCACCGTTGAGCTCGTCGTACTAGAGAATTAGTCGAATTTCGCAGTACTTGAAGTCTATCCCGGATGTAAGCGGCAGCATTTTTAATTTTTTTGAATCGGCCCTATATTCATATACATTTTTTGTTTAAAATCGTTGTAGGAACATACTGTTAAAGTTTGGCAGATTCCTTCTGAATCACCCTGTATATACCGGGTGATCAACAATGATTGAATGTGCCGCCTCCTTCAAATAAAGATATTGTCCACTTAGCACATGCAGTGATCCCAACTATTTCCAGTGGCGTACAGGCGGGTATTTCAGATTGGGCGAGAAATTTAAAAGCTGGTGTTATATTAAAAATAAATATATTATTGCAACGTTTTAAATTATACATAGTGCACGTTTTGTTACACAAAAAGTTAATAAAATTGAACAAGCATTCAAGAAGAACTAAAATAACATATAACCAGTTTTAATTATAAAATTGAAATCACATAAAAATAAGAACGTTTCTTAGATTAAAAACACACAATATAACAACAAATATGAGACAAAATTAGCAAAAAAATACAATTTGTGACCATCGACCTGTGCATATTAGTATATCCTGGAAATATTGTGATAAATATTCCATCGTTGTATGGGTGCACATGCACAAGCCCTACATTTAATAATAATCAGCATTTAGTAATAAAAACATATTATACACATTACTAGTTTCAGCAGACAGTCGCCTTAAATATTTATTGGGGCTTGGTTTCTATCTTTTCTGAATATCTTCTAAGGCTTGTTCATTAAGCGCAGGCCTTTTGCCAGCAGATTTACCCTTGGAGACACTGCCAGTATCCCGAAATCGGTTGATAATGCGACGAACATATGTGAAAGTTTCATAGCTAACGTCATTGTTTGCGAATTGCTGCTGGAGTTTGGCGAAGAGGAGCTTGTGAATACTGCCAGACGCCATTTTGGTCACGTTTCCCAGACCAAAAATAAGCCTCCAATATAAATTTGTTTTCATCAGAAATTGTAACCTAAAATTATTCACATTTTCTTATTCAAAACAAAGCTCTGTAAATTATCTACTTACCAGATAAAGCAATCAGATATGCAGTTTTAGTCTTACTAAAGACTGAGTTTATGAGAATTATAGAAATAATTTCATTAATCTACTTATTGCAACAGGAATGACAGTCTGTCATCAATTATTGCACTGAACCAAAAATGAACATGTATTCAACGAAAACAGTTATTGTATTAATGATTAGTTTATTAATTTTGGTCCAACGAAAAGTTTTATTGCTTAGATGAAACACAGTTTATAAAATTATTAATACACAGCTATTATTTAACGTTGTTATTCATTGTATCAATGATCAAGTTAATTGACATTGTTTCTTGTTTTAATAAACACAGTTATTTCATTAATCAACAAATGTATGAATTTTGATACCAGAAATGATGAACGTCATTCATTACGTGATGAATTGATTTATTGAATACATGAATCTATTGATTGGGATGATAAAATTATTTTATCTTACAGTAACGTCTATTACCATACATTATACAACTGTTTTCAGTCAAATAACAAACAAAACCTAACCTACAAACCTCGAATTTGACATAGACTGATAATACACTTCAGTACTGCCAATACACTTCAGTACTGTCAAACTTATATCACAAATCACGGGCGACTAATTATAAATTTATTTCGCGACATATTCTGACTGCGCAAACTATTTAGGCACAAGAATTGCTACTGTAAGATAAAACGTCGTATATCACACGTGAGCGAAATGCCATTATAAGCTCGTGAGAAATTGTATCGCTCGTGCTGGGGCACTCGCTATTCAAAATTCTCACTCGCAAATAATGATGCATTTCTCTCACGTATAATATAATCTACTATTATTGAAGTAAGTCCACCTGTATTTAATTAATGTTTTGATTTTCATTGATTTGTTAATTCGTTCGTTAATACCATTACCATCATTCATAGTATTAATTATTTCTTTTTTTAATATCAATATTGTTATTTTATTATTATTATTACTATTATTGTATATTGTTCGCATTATCACATGGATCTACTAATATTAGGGATTAGGGAACAAAAATTCCAAGCATCTATTAAAAGTTTATTACAGAAATACAATTCTGGTAACTATACATAACTTATAATACCAGCTAAGGTACTTAAATAAAATATGAACTAAACTTCAACAGTCTTCATAACGCAAACAGTATAAAATCTGTGGAAACAAACAAAATCGTAAAAACAAAATAAACATTCTTATCGTCTTCTCCATTAATCTACCATCAGACACTTCTTCACCCATTTTTCATTTGACTTAATGGCTTCACTGAAAATATGAACTTTTGGAAATGAACATAAAATACAATTTAAAGAAAAATGGAATAACTAATGTGCTTCTTTCTAAATCTACACAGAATTGTTTAATGCTGCAGTAACTCCCTGAAGCCAAAAATCTCAGCTATCTCACAGGATATGTGACTTTTAGCTAACTACATAATATACACGGTGGTTCATTAAAAAAATGGGGTGAACCAGAAATGACCTTCTATCAAAAAAAAAACTTGAAATCGTAAAAAGCTCAATAGTAAAATCAGTACATCAATTAATATCTCAAGCAGTTAAGCATACAAATAAAATAAAATGCTGTATTTATCGGCTTATTCTATATTATAATTAAATTACCTACCTTCAATAGAAGTTGTTCAACCAATAATATTGTTTTACAATGTTTTAGGTTCATACTTCTTTAAGAAATTTCTCAAATTGCAACATTTTTTGCATTGCAAGTATACCTATGATCATAGTTGTTATTTCATAATTATTACTATTACAATACATATTTTACATAACTGAGAAATTATTAATTATATCATAAAAATGATAATCAGCTATGATCTATCATACTTCACATAGTTTACGTTATTTAGAAAAATATCGTAGTGTGTACTTTTGTACATTTTGATTTTTCGAAAGAAAATAAGAATTCACTTTGAAACGAAGCCGAAGGCTGTTTCATAATTTTCATGTCTCGTGCATAAACGTCGACTTGTAGCATAAATAGCTATTATCTACTACTTTAATTTTACTGTTATTAATCCATAAATATCGATTTAACAAAGGTTTGCATCTACGACACTTCTAATTCATGTCATAATAAACAGTAGGCCTTGGCGCGCGGGCGAATGTTTGCAAAGCCAGTACTGTCAAGGTCAGTTACGAAAGGTAATTATTAATACTCCACATCTGACTGTATTCGTTACATAACGCTTTAATGATTTCAAAAACACTTTACCTGCAACGCAAAAAGTAACTAGAATAACTTTACAACTTCACTTCCAGTTCGAAATTGTAGTTTTATAACCTCACTTCACTTTATACCACAGATGCGCTTAAAGTAAACAGCTTATTTCTTTAACCACGCAAAATTATAAAACGTCACTTTTAGTGAAACAAGCTAGTGCTAAAAGGCCTACTTTTAGTAGTGGCGGTAGATAAAAATATTAAAGGCTGCGTACACGAAGCAGCACAAGAATATATTGAATACAAGGAGAAGGTAGATAAACAACATCTAGAATAGTGGTCAGACAAAATAGAAATACTAGTAAAAAAAGAACCCCTATCAAATCTGGCTCAGCACACAGAAGGATAAAGGTCGACAAGAATATGCACATTGAAATAAGGAGGTGAAAAGAGAGCCAACCAAGAGCAAAAATGAAATATGGGAAAAGCAATGTGAAAAACTGGATAGATGTGTGGGTGGAACAAAAGTTGCAGAAGCATGAAAAACCAAAAAATCAGAAAAGATGAAACGCAATCAAACTCTATACCCTAATTAGTAAAGAGCAATGGAAAAACGACTACCTATACAACAGTGTTAAACGAAGATAAAAATGAATATAAAGTACACGATATAGACACAGAAACAACCGAAGATAGATTCGTGCAGAGATCCTCAATGTCACAATAAATGGAAAGAAAGTAACACCTGGAAATATCCCCATTGAACTGGTGAAATATGGACGAGCTAGACTGAAGGAGAGTCTAGCAGAAATATTCAAGAAATGTATGTTGGAAGGAGACAATATTCCACATGATTGGAATTTAGCATATACGAGTACATATAACCTCGATTTTTAAAGAAGGAAGCAAAAAAATCTGTCAGAATTGTCGAGGAATAAGCCTAACTAGTGCATTGGTGAAGTTGTGTGGCAAGATACTTAAGAGGGGATTTGAAAGTGAGATCGAAGATACAGAAGAGCAATGCGGGTTCCGCCCAGGTAGATCATGTATTAATAATATATTTGTCCTACAGCAAATAATAGAAAAACGTAAACCTAGAAACTTATACTCACCTTATATGCGTTGATCTGGAAAAGGCCTATTTAAAAAAGCCTTTTTAAACATTGATGACGAAGAGTGACTTTAGTAAAATATATATTCGATTAATTTGAAATATTTAACGAAAATTCATTAGTGCCGTTAGTTATGGTCGGAAACATCATCTCACAACCTTTTCCTGTTACAAAATGACTTCGACAAGGTTTCTGTCTGTCACCAACCTTGTTTAAAATTTATGTCCAAGAAACAAATCAAGAGTGAAGAAAACAAGTTTCAGGAATGGGGATAGAAATTAATGATAGTTGTTTGGCAACCCTCTTATTCGTTGATCAAGTGATTCTGGCGAATGATGAATATGACATGGACTTTATGCTTAGTAAATTAATGAAAGGGTATAAAAATGGGGATTAAACATGAACTTAACTAAAACAGAATATCTGGTGATATGAAAGGACATAAGTGTAACTGAATTACAGATTCGTTAAAGATATTCAAAAAATGTAAAGAATATAATTATTTAGGCAGCATATCACAAGAGAGAACGGTCAAAAAACGGCATATACAACAGAGTACAACAAGGACGTAATGTATCCGAACTCTCAATTCTTTACTATGGTCTATGGTCACATCAGATTAAAGTGATCACGAAAATGACAATTTTCAAATCCATTGTAGAGCCAATTTTAACATATGGATCGGAATGGCTGATAAAATTACCTCCGCAGAAGTTTTGGGACACCAAATATTGACGTATTAATTGACATAATACGGACTACTACCTTTTGTAATTAGTACTAAACTATAATCAGAGGTTTTTAATTAGTAAAATTGCTTATTTTAGACCCTTCTATTAGTACTGTCTGTGAATTTCAGAAGTTATTAGTTACCCCTGTATTTAAGTAGCTTAAGAGTTTTGCGTCTACTAATCATTTTAATATGAAGATGTATGGAGCTAACGTTAAGAGTTTTGGGGACATTAAGAATTTTATGTAAAAATGCTGAATTTCTGACAGCTGCTGTAAGTTACAGAAAACAATTGAATGAAAAGAAACCTTATCAAAAAATAATGTCTTTCGTGAGTGATCTATCAAGCCAAAGTAGTGGCTTTGGATATTAAAGCTATACAGCTTGCTCAACATTTGCAAATTTAATGATTTCGATTTTTTAAATGTATTTTTAGTTCTGCATTGCATTAATACCTAGACTCATTAGTATTTTACACTCAAGGTAATTCGCAAGAAACTATCACTTTTTGGTAACTTTCTCCTTCATTTAATTCTTACTAACAGCAGTCGCCTGAAATTTAGTATTTATTTCTATAAAATAATTCGTATTTCCAATACAGTTAGCGTTAGACTCATAGGTAGTCCTTAGAATAAAATTAAGTAGGTATTAGTATTTCGACATAAAAAACTTTTAAGCGTATATATTGATTCTACCGTTGCTCCTGTTAGTCATAATGTTCAGTTGAGTAGCTTATCTATAAACATATCTACTCTAACTGAAGATCAAGTTGTCTGCGCATTGCGTAAATTGAGCTATAAGGTGACTACAGGGCCTGATCCAAATACCTAGCTTTGTTTTAAGGGATGGGAAGTACGTTTTTAGCAGGCCTCTGACGACCATATTTAATGCGGCTCTCAAACACTATGTTTCCAGATGAGTGGAAGCTTGCTAGACTATGTCCTGTTTTCAAAAGCGGTGATCAGTGCTATGAACTACAGACCGGTATTCATTTTATCCAACATTGCGAAGGTTTTTGAAATGGTCCTGTATAATTGTAGCTATTTACGGCCGCATAAAAAATATCTTTTCGGCATATCAACATGGTTTTGTTGAAAAACGGTCAACTTTAACGAATCTATGTTATTTAACACAGTCAATCTCCGAAGTTGTAGACAAAAGAGGCCAGGTTGACGTGATTTATACAGATATGTCAAAGGCTTTTGACCGTATAGATCACGGAATATTGCTGAATAAATTAAACTGTCTGGGATTTAGTCATCCACTTATCACGTTTTTCAATTCTTACCTGACGAACCGGCTGCAATATGTCTCATAATTATGGTGGATATAATTCTCAAACTTTTGTTGCTAAGTCTGGAATGCCACAGGGGTCTAACCTGGGACCATTGCTTTTCCTGCTTTTGATTAACGATGTCACATATAATATAAACTGTGAATTGCTTATGTTCGCTGACGATATTAAGATTTTTACTTCTATTGCGTCTACTACTGATTGTTTAACCTTGCAGCACAATGTAGATAAATTGTATCAAGGGTGCTGTTTAAACAAGTTGCATTTAAACACATCTAAATGTAAAGTAATGTCATATTCGAGAAAATCTAATCCAATTAATTACAAGTATACCATTAATGGCGACTCTCTTACACGCTGTTATACAATTAAAGATCTTGGTGTGTTGTTTAATTGTGAACTACATTTTAATCAGCACATTATTGAATCAGTAGCAGCTGCCAATAGAATGCTATAGCCTATAGGCTTTGTTATTCGAAGCACAAAATCATTTCGTCAACAAAATTCAATAAAAAATGTATAGGTACCATTTTCTTGTTGGAACTAAGATTGATTACTGTTCTGTGTTTTGGAATCAGACATATAAATATTATAAAAACATGTTAGAAAGCGTACAAAGAAGAATGTTAAAATATCTGTGGTTTAAAGTCAATTATGTGTATCCTGAGCGCGGTTTTGATCACACTATCCTACTTAATACATTCAAATTGTATATCGCTTGAGTCTCGTAGAAAGCAAAGTAGCTTAGTATTCTTATACAAATGAATCTAAACTACATATTTTTGTTCCAAGATTACCAGTTCGAATGTTTATACATTTTATCTTCCAGTGGCTAAAACCAATGTCCTTGTAAAATCTCCCATTTATATTATGTGTCATTATTGTAATCTTGTTAGTGACAGGCTTGATATATTTTGTTGTAGTCTAAAGTAAAAGCTTAGAATAGCATTTGTAAAGGCTAAATAAAATATTTCTTTTTGACTCTATCAACTCTGTAGTCCGTACTGATACTTTAGATTTCTTAAGTTTTGCATGTAGCATTTAGTACCTATACTTTATGTGTTTGTCCTATAATTGGGTTTGTACCTGTTGGGCAACATTTACTTAAAAATTAATAAATAAATATAATAAATAGATATATGGGGTGCTCTATACAAAAAGTCAGTTTGGTTCGTCACACTTTTGAGTCAAAATACGTTTCTCAAAAAAATGGAACACCGATTATAGTACAGTCAAAATAATAGTGTAAAAATACCATTGACCTGGGCAAAATTGCAACACAAATGATTCTTTTTATATTATACTGTGAAAAGTGTGTATTTTAACATCCTCAAAATCCCCATTAATCCCGGCCAGGGAAATGAGTCAAAATCCAAGATGGCGGCTGAATTTGCCGATTTTTGCCTTTTTTTCTCTATTTTGCTGGATTTATTGTCGTAAAAAAGATAGTGTGCACTTAAAATATGTACTTATTATGTACTGAAGCATACCATTTACATCATACTTTTGAATTACTTTCATACGTATCGTTATACAGTGTCCGTCAAAAAGTCGGCATAATATGGGATTTTTTTGTATTTTTGATTTTTCTAAAAAACTTTTTACGTCATTAATTTGTGCTTCTCTAAAAACCTATTTAGCCCCTATCATATATACCGAGTGATTTTTACTTATTGAGAAAATGGAGTTTTTCGAAATTGTCGAAATCCAAAAATTGCTATTTTTCGGAAATTAAATAAGATTTCAATGAGATTGTTTTAGAGTGCGTTATTTTTAGCTAACTGAGCAATCTCAAAGCCAGAAAACACTTATTTTTTAACTTTAGCTATAAATTCATTTTTCAATTTTTTAAATATTTTTCAAAATTTCACATACCAAGACTTCAATTTTTTTATGTGACGACATTAAAGATGTATAATTGTAAAATGTAATATAAAATGTTAATTACTTCTTTAGAATTTTTATTATTGAGCGAAAAGTAGTATGTTTGCATAATTTTTACGTTTTTTATGCAAGGCGCTTTTTAGGAGAAATATTTTTCAATTATAATTAATCTATTTAAATGGATTCAAGAAACTCTAATCTAGCCCTGTTAATGAAGTACTATTACAAAAATCCTGTGAATGTTCTTTTACAGTTGTATAAATGAGGAGATTTTTTAGAACATGTAATTGGGCAAAGAAAAATCTCCTCATTTAAACAACTGTAAAAGTACATTTACAGGATGTTTGTAACAGTAATTCATTAACAGGGCTAGATTAGAGTTTAGGATCACTTCCTATGCTACTTGAGTCTCTTACAGAAGCTCTGCCAATTTTTGCAGCATTTGGGCACACGAATTACACAAAATCAGTTTACCTTCACTTACAGAACATGACTGAACTTCACAATACTCATCCTGAAGTCTATGCTGTTTTCAATAAAGGTGGTCATGTGATACGACGTACTAATAAAATATGGGCGGGATTGCCAGCAGATTTGGTAATTGAGCAGTGTTTAATGAGGTTACTCAAGACAAGTGACGGTTTCACCAGAGGTAGTGGTATGTTCGAAATACAAGAAATTACTTGGATGTTGTCAATGCCTGTGTATTCGGAATACAACAACTCAAAGCAGAAGCTGACAAACGTTTCATACGATACTAGCGAACAGCATAAAAATATGACTCCATCACGAAAGAAACGAGACAAAGAAGACTCAGATAAGATAATTCAGCTACTGCGATCGATTTCACCTTATTCAGACGATCCAACTTTGGTACTGGTGCCACAGCAGCTGAACATGTGAATGTTGAAAAATTTAAAACCATTGGTATGAAGATTGTGGAGAAGATGAAGGGACAGGAGGTGTTTTCTTATAAAATGAAACGAAATGACAAGGCAAAAACGATTTCTTCTGTATCATTCATTAAGTTCAAGAAAGAGGAGGCAACTATTGACCCAGCTCTGTTATTTCAAACATGGCAAATTTAGCTGCCACCTTGGATTTTGACTGATTTCCTGGTCCGAGATTAATGGGGATTTTGAGTTGATGTAAATGGCATGCTTCAGTACATAATAAGTACCTATTTTGAGTGCACACTATCTTTTTTACGGCAATAAATGCAGCAAAATAGAGAAAAAAAGGCAAAAATCGGCAAATGCAGTCGCCATCTTTGATTTGATTGATTTTCCGGGCCGGGATTAATCGGGATTTTAAGTATGTTAAAATACACACTTTTAACAGTATAATTCAAAAAGAATCATTTGTGTTGCAATTTTGTCCAGGTCAAAATTTATTTTAACTGTACTATTAGCAGGCCATATACACACGTTCAAAACCTCCACGAATGTAGTACATTCGTGGCGGTTTTAAACGTGTGTCTATGGCCAGCTATTGATCATAGATTCCCTAGCTAGGCTATAATAAACCGATTAAACGTAATATACCTTAGTACAAAGTTCTTCCAGTAAGAAGTGATAAGGCTTTGAAGTTCAATTTTTTATTTCTTCGTTTTATCTTAATTTCCACAAATGTAAAGATATTAGTTTCAACTTTGCACATACTTACTATTATGTTGTGCACTAATGAGTGCACTGTAAGAACACTTTACGTATCTTTAAAAAATGTTAAGTTCTAACTTTGGTATCTGTAACATGTTTTAAATGTTTGGTTATTATCTGAAGAGGAATTAAAAAGCGTAGAAATAATGTGCTCTTAGTTGATAAACGTGAACGCAACTCTTTGCCTTCAAATTCCTCTCAAAGTTTTGGGTTGCCATTAAAATGTGCAATTATCAAGTAGCCATGATCACAAAAACAATGGGTAGTGATTGTGATCTAGTAAACAACAATGATAAATCAAATAATGACGTTGATGACATAGATTTTTTTCTGTTACGTTTACACTACCTACTACATAATATAATATGCTAAAGTTGAGATGTTTAGGTATTATATGATAACTGTCGAGAAAGAAGTTTAGTCGTTCTTTAATGATTTTATCCAGGATTTTAGAGAGCATTGGTAATAGACTGATCGGCCGATAAGAGGTTGCCCTTTTGGCGTCTTTGCCGTGCTTATGGATCATGATCACTTCAGCATGTTATCAAGGCTAAGCATTCTACTGCGCATCAGCTGCTCAAGATTTACGGAATCCATAATAGGTGGATATACGAAAGCAAGCAACATAGGTACATGTGCCGTATTCCTAGACGTACATCAAGTTTTCGATAAGGTGTGGATAAATGGACTGCTTTAAACTGCTGCAAATATCGTTAACTGCCAATCTCTTAAACATCATCCTGTCATTTTTAAGCAACAGGACGTTTCAAGTGAGACTTGGTTCATGCTACTCGGATACAAAGAAAATTCACGCAGGAGTACCACAAGGGTCAGTAATCAGTCCTATTCTGTTTAATATTTTCATGTATGATATACCAACACCAACATTCGCAAAACTTGCCATGTTTGCGGATGACACTATATTACTGGCGCAAAACTCAGATATTAATATTTGCGTAGAGAGTTTACAGACATGTCTAAATCAATTACTTCAATACTTGACAAAGTGGCGTATTAAACTCAATGCTACTAAATGTGAAAGCAAAATATTTACTCTGAGACGGCCTCAAAACCCTGGAAACATCATTATAAATGGGCAAGACATTGCTTGGAACCCATCCGACTGGGCAGTTAAATACCTAGGAGTTTATTTAGATCGCCGACTTACTTGGAGCTATACCTACCATATTAATAAGAAGCTGAGTGAAGCATACGCTAGATTAGCCTTGTTGTACTGTTTAATTAACAGGAAATCCGCGCTACGTCTTTTAAATATGCAACGCTACTGTATCAGAGCATACTACGACCATTGTTAACGTACGCTTGTGTGGTGTGAGGTGCAACCTCAAAAAGAAATATAAGAAAGATCCAAACCTTTCAAAATAAAGTGTTGCAGATAGCAGTGAACGCGCCGTCGTATGTGCGAAACGAACAAATTCATCGCGAACTTGGTGTAATAACGATCGACAATTATATTCGCAATGCTGCTCGCAGGTTCTTTGTTAAGTTACCTAAATATCACGGTGCGGCGCATTTTCAACTTGGGCAGAAGTCAGCAATTACTCGACTCAAAAAGAGAGTTCCCCAGGATATCCTTCTTTCGGAACGCGATAGCGATATGAGTGATTAAATGTAAATATAACAATATGTGAATTAGTTCTGGGGTAAAACCCCATTCTTGCGATTTGTTGTTAGTTCTAGTTTAATTCTATTCCAATCAACCATGTATAACATACTGTATGTTGAGCTGGTTTATTCTATATTAAAAAGAAAGTTGAGATCGATATCTTTACAACTATAAAAATTAACATAAAAAAAGAAAATTGGACTTCAAGGCTCTACAAATTCTGTGTGGAGGTATTTTGTACTAAGGTATATTAGGTTTAATCGATTTATTATAGCTTAAGGAATCCATGATCAGTCGGTGTCCCATTATTTTTGAGACGACCTGTATAATCAGAAATATTTTAGTAACATACACCATCTTCGGACCTACAACTTTTATACAAACACATTTTATGTAACTTAAGCTTACTTGTTTCACTATTATAGCTTCTTCTTCTTCTTCCTCTTAAATATAAAGGCTGAGAGCCTGTTACTTCCATACACTAACGCCCGTATTCATAGTCGTTCGCCAGCGGATCGCCGGCGACTCGCCAGAGTTTCGTTATGAATAGTATGTTGGCGGCACTGTACGTCTATGTCAAATTCGAGGTTAGCAGGTTAGATTATGTGTCAGTTTCTGTCAAAACTGACTGAAAACCTAACCTGATCACCTCGAATTTGACATAGACGTACAGTGCCGCCAACATACTATTCATAACGAAACTCCGGCGAGTCGCCGGCGATCCGCTGGCGAACGACTATGAATACGGTTGTTAGTGCGGCTTTATAAGCCATCGTAAGTCGCGGCCGGGGTAAGTGCCTAGCCTAACCCCTTAAATTAATGAAGAATGCCCTTTCACACGGGACACGACCGGCGTTCGTATTATGGGGAGAGTAAGATATCACCACTGTCTGGGTGTGAGCATTGAATATCCGAGGATATTCAATGGTGTGAGGTTCGAACTCACTACCTGCAGTCTGCTAGCGCAAGTACTATATCACCCGGCCACATGTTCTCACTATTATAGCTGATTTCATTTATATAGTACTTGCGGTATGCCTTGATATAAGTTTTTCTTGACAGCGTAGAAATTCTAGATTTAACAATGTAATAAGTGAAGTTGACACATGTCTATTAAAATATACCGAGCTCCGTGGCTTAGTGCGTAGCACGTCTACTTAGCATTCGGGAGGTCGTGGGTTCGATTCCTGCGGCCGCCTGCCTTGATTCAGGTTTTTAGGTGGTTTTCCTGAGCCAACAGAGTACCTTCTCTGAGGTGAATGCCGGGGCAGTATTTCTCCACCTTTCCTGACCTTTTTTTCCAGTCTCCACCCCTCCTTTCTCTCATCCATTCCGAATTTCCCGTTCTTGGCTGAAGAGGGACGGAAGGTTCCTATAGCAGCCCGCCCCCAGTTGGGGGAATTGAAATAACCTTTACCTTTTTTTCCTCCCCTCCGGTTCTTAGTGCGACTTTCACTCTGATGATGCAAGGTCTTGCGAAACGTTAGTGAATATGGATGCACAAACAGCAAAACGGCCAAATCTGCCTAAGTATCCTCGTTCTCAAGATACTCAAACAACACGAGCCACCAAAGAGCATGGCCATCGCGCGGGTATTTGCTCGACTTCACAAAGTGCAAGGCACATTAAGCCATAAAATGCTGGGTGTTCATATATAAATACTACGCGGTCTAAGCCGAAATTCTATGCTAAACAGAATAAAATTAATTATTTTTTATTGTAATTTAAATGTTAAACAGTGTTTAACATGATCGCGTCCTCGAATGTTAAGATACATTTAACATGCATCCACTCATTTAACATGCATGCACTATAGCAACATGACATATATTCATGATAGTCCGATTTCGATTTAGCAGTTTTTAGTAATTATTATTGATTCAAAATTATTGCCTCAATGAACAATAAACTAATGAACGCATTTCGAGAGGTAACTGTCTTAACATTTCTCACATAAATTACCACTCTCGCTTCGCGCTCGAATGTTAAGACTGGGTTACTCCTCTAAATACGTTAATAACTATATGAAAGTGCATGCATGTTATGAAAATTCCGTATTTTAGCATATAAAATGGTGTTCCATTCTACATATCGTTCAAATTCGTAGAAATCCCTAAGTGTACAGATATTTAAGTATGGTTGGTAACGTTCTCACGTGGTATAACAGAAGTTTTACGAATATGGCAATAGTAATACTAACGTAACTACACTCTTTTATCTGTCTTCTTCCACAAAATATTCCACTGCGTCTTTTTATTTATCTATTCAACTATTAACCTTGTTACATTACACTTAATTCTATCTTAATATTTCATTTTAGCTTTTGCTGTTCTGGTATGCATCTAACTTTTTTATTTAATTCTAACTGGTTCCACATAATTCTCTTGTATCAGAAAATATTGTTTTTCAGTACTTCTACATAAAGGCATTTAGGAAATGCGTTAAGCCCTGCTGATATTTTTAATTACAGCAAATATTTAATCGCTAATAATTGCCTGTTTGCAGCGTGTTCATCTATATATAAGTTTAAGCATTAGTTAATAAAGGTGTTGATTCTAATTTGTATATACAGGGTGTCCAAAAAATGGCGGATTAACTCTACGGTGCGTTACTGAGGGATGCCTTATGAACCCTGGAAAATATGAAACAAAATCCCTGGGCCGTATTTTTCGAAATATTTCGAAATTAATAAAAATAAATCTGGCAACATTGATACTGCAACAATTTCTCAATCAAAAATGTATCCATAGTAAGTTGTTAATATGTTGGTTACACTGTAAGTCTACGTCAAATTCGAGGTGAGTAGGTTAGGTTTTGCGTCAGTTTTGACACAAACTGTCGCAAAACCTAACCTGCTAACATCGAATTTGAAATGAACTTACAGTGCCACCAACATATTATTCATACAACAAATATTTCAATGCCAAGCTTGATTTCGTATATTATTATTGTACAAAGCCTGTTTGCCATATTTAGTAATTGACAAACTCAACAGGAAATCAGTTTTTTAAAATACTTAAATATTGAAAACAATTTAGTTAAATCCCAAGAATATTAAAAAACCAGATATTTTAATAAGTCCCAGATAAATTTGACACTATAATTATACACTAGTTATTTAAATAAATGGATTTCATTACCCACCTTTGACCAGAAATATTTCGAAAAATACGGCCCAGGGAATTTTTTTCATATTTTTCCATGGTTCATTAGGCATTCCCAAGTAACGCACTGTAGAGTTAATCCGCCATTTTTTGGACACCCTATATTTACATATTATTGCTTACCACATGAAAAATGCATTATGAATCACTACTTTATACGAGGATAGTTCATCATTTACTGTCCCTAATAGAGTAGGCATTGACTGACAAATGAAAAACTGTTTTTATCCGAAGTGTCATTTATTCACGTTAGTGTATGTAAAATTGCGTCTGTCTATCTTTTCATTTATTTGAAATATTAGTTCAGTTCTCTTGTGGTGTTTGTAATTTTATCAAAATGGATAAAATTGAAACAAGAGCTGTTATAAAATACCTCTGTAAGAAAGGTTTATCACCGCAAGAAATTCATAAGGACATAACTGAGGTATTGGGTGATTCTGCGCCTTCATACCAGGTAATTAAAAATTGGTCTCGAGATTTCAAACTGGAGAGAGAGTCCTGTGAACACGCGCCAGGTGCAGGACCACCAAAAACTGTGGTTACCAAGGAAAATATTAATTTGGTCCATGATATGGTACTGAATGATAGAAGAATTACCCTCAGATGCATAGCGGAGACATGTGGCATTTCAGTTGGGAGCGTTGAAAAAATTTTGCACGAAGAATTGGGTCTCACAAAAGTCTCTGCACGTTGGGTACCAAAAATGCTAACGGCAGATCAAAAACGCCTCCGACACGTTACCGCAGAGGCCAATTTGGCAATCATTAACAGAGACTCCGATGCATTTTTACAAAGATTCCTTACAGTGGATGAAACTTGGGTTCATCACTTTGACCCAGAGTCGAAACGCCAAAGTATGGCATGGCGGCATAAGGGTTCCCCACCTCCTCGAAAATTTCGTGTTGTTTCTTCGGCAGGCAAAATCATGGCAACGGTTTTTTGGGATTTTAAGGGAGTTATTTTTGTGGATTATTTACCACGTGGGCACACCGTAACAGGCCAATATTACGCAGATTTAATACCAAAACTTCGAGAAGCAATCAAGGAAAAGAGAAGAGGAAAATTGAGACGAGGTGTTCTGTTTCATCAGGATAACGCCCCGGCCCACAAAAGCTGTATTTCAATGGCAGCCATTCACAACGCTGGCTTTGAAATTTTTGAGCAACCTCCCTATTCGCCAGGTTTGGCCCCTGGCGACTATTTTCTTTTTCCAAAATTAAAAGAACATCTTCGGGGAACCCATTTCATGAACGATGAAGAAGTGATGACAGCCGTAAATGAGTGGCTGGCGGAACAAAATACAGAATTTTTTTCCAAAGGCATTCAAGCACTTCAGCACCGATACTTAAAATGTATTAACCTGTCAGGGGACTATGTTGAAAAATAAAATTATTTCGTTCTTCTCAAACGTTTGCTTCTATGCTAGGGACAATAATTGGTGAACCGCCCTCGTATATATGTATTTTAAAAAACAATTGAGCAAATTTAACAAAATGTTTCATATTCCAACTGTAGTTCGGAAACTAAAAAGAGATATTAGATCTCCGTTTTTACCATCGTGTGGTTCTCGAAATAGTCTCGAATCCAGGTTTGATTTATATTGCTTTTCGAACTGGTGAATTCTTTTTCTTATTCTTATTCGACACATGTAGGTCTCTCTCAAAAACTCAATTGAATGAATAACCAAACCGTACTATCTGATTTGCAATTCATTAGATGAGAATCTATAATCACATTGGGTTTGGTATAGAATCATACTGTTAAGAGTAATTTGTATCTTATATTACAATTACTGAAAAGTGATTTAACACACCACTGTTGTTAATGTAGATTGTTTTCAAAGTCGCCTTTATATGTTTTCTATTTAAAGTACTAAACAATCAGATTCAATACTGCCGGGATCGGTAGCTCAGTGGTAAGCATCCTGGCTACTGATCTAAGGGTCGCGAGTTCGATTCCCGGTCCCGGTGAGGTTTTCAAAAATAAAAAAAATGCAGATGAAAGCCTCTACAGAATGCCATCATTCAGAAGTGATGTAAAGCCGTGGGTCCTATGTTACTACGATGTGTAGCATGTAGAAGATCTCTTGATAGGGTTGGAATTCCTTATTAGTCTCGGCAAAATTCTAAGTAGGACTTTGACCATATGACCAAAGCAGTCGGTGTCTAAGGTACCTGGTACTCTGCATGCCTAGACCTTGTCCATTAACAAACAAACAAACAGAATCAATACTAAGTATACTACGTTTGAAGTAAAGATTCAGAAATCAAGTGACTGGGACGGCATTAATTGCGCAAAACCAGCTTAGTTACAAATTAAACACTACGAGAATTCAGATATTGTTCAATTTCAAATAAAATTGAGCTATCGGCTTACCAATAGCAATGTGCTATTCAAATTCGTGAATCTGTTCGTTAAGTAGTATAACAAGGTGTGTTCGAAATAACTTTTAGAAAGATGCAAAATTTTCAAACCATTTCTGATGCAGATATTTGTTTTTTTCAGGAAGCCTTGAAGCGCCGAAGAAGAGAAAAACCAAGAACCCTGACTTCTTGGTCTTTCTACTCCACCTTCCGAAGGTTTGATCTTTGCAAGACACACCAAATTGTATATTCCAGAGCGCTCGACTCGACCCTTTTGCTTTGTTGTTATTGCATGTAAAAAGCGAGCAAGAGGTTGCGTATTTTCGTAAGTGTCTGGTCGGTGTTCTCATAGGTGTTCTCTGTACACTATCATGAAAATCCGAAACATTCCAGCCCTGTTAAAGTTAAAGGTAATGTTCCTGGATGTATTAAATTATTATATGTATTTCTTGTAAATACCGTAGGTGTACGATTAATGTTATGTTTGATGTAATTTTATGTAAACGGTGTTAACCTGTTGTTTGTCAACGTCATTAATGTTTTCATTCGTACGTTCCCGTGTTTAGTTGCACCTCGTTTACTCAGCAATGCAAGAACGCGTTTCGTTTGGTTGTTATCCGGTTCGTTTGAATTCTGTTGCGTTTCCTCCTCTGTTACTGTTTCGAATAGATGTGCAATAGCCGATGTCTCGGTTGGCATTTACAGACCTTTGATTGCAAATAACTAGATGCAAGTGCGTTTCTATCCAGTGCAAACATTTAATTGTATTAAGAGCGAACACTCAAGTTTTGTTTCCGGTAGGTGGCGCTGGCCGTACATCTCTTATGGATCTCTTACAAACGCAAGGTTTATTTTGCAAAACATTCCAGCACTTGCACTACGTTGTAATGGAGATTAAGAAATCATGTACGTGTTGGTCCTGGAATACAAACTGTAAAAAAAAATGCATTGTCGATGGTTTACGGTTGAAAGTACAAATTTATCATAGTTGAAAGCAGCTGAAATATTTTAAAAATTAAAGCACAGAAAATGTAAGCAATTTCCAAGTACGAGATATAAGGTGGAAGATCTTCAAATAGTTCTGTTCAAGTCTATTTTCACTTCCTTAAAATACGTATTATCGGTATGGTTTTTTCTAACCAGAAGTCCATATTTTACAGCTCAATTCAAAATTGGTAGAACTCGATATATAGGAATATGAAAATGTGTTTTTTATTTAGCTATTATTTGATATTCAAAAAATATAAAAAACGTGGATTTAGTTCGAACTAGATAGGGCGTTGTAAATGGCCAAATATTTAACTTCTGTAATTCTGAAATAAAAAAAATCATAAAATGTGCACAGATTAAAATAACAAGCCATTATACTGATTGTCCTGTTTTGATAATAAATTGCTGTGATCAAAACATTTTTTCCACCTCTGTAGCAGTACGACATTACCATCTAAATAATTTTTGTGGGGGAAGAACAAGGACACTCTGTGTAATATATGGAGGTACGAATACGTTAAATCTTTAATTAGTTAAGGCTTCCCATTCCTCTTTTAACATGTTGACTTCATGGCATTTGAAATTGGTTTCTTTGCCCAATGAAAACTTTTATCTAGGATTTTTTAAATATTTTAAATTAGAAAGTAATTTGAAATTTGGGTCTCAGAATCTGGTATCTTCGGGGTACTCATTTAAAAGCTGTCTTCGACGGTTCCGTTAATTTACTTTTTACATACGAGATTATAGAAGTGTTAGATGTGGGTTTAAATCCCGCTGGTTACATGCTTTTCAAAGTAAAATGTACTTACTTAAAACCCATTTCTCGTTCATATCACTAAAAACTAGAAAGCAGCGAATCTACACATTTCACTACCAAATTTTCGTAGAAAAGAGAGTGTCAATTATTACTAGCTACTTGGAGAAATTCAGTTTCTACTAATTGTGAACACATTAATTAAATCTACTGCTTCTTTATATTTCATTAAATTTTGCTTCTAATTTACTCCAATAGTATCCAATAGTCCAGATAATCAGACTGCAAATAGTAGTTACAATTTAACGTTTTCGAATACGTAACTACCAATAATTTCCTGAAGAAAGCAGGGGATTTTATCAATGCTGACAGGAAAACAAGATCTCAGCTCTCCTGCCTGACGTCAGCAAAAGAATGCCAATGAGAGCTTCTTCCCTCGAGGCTCGAGACGGAGTAAATTCAAATAACGACGTCAGGCCGGAGAGCTGTGGCCTTGTTTTTCAACCGGTATTGATTTTAGGCTTATTTAAAATTCTTGCACCTACTATTATAAAAATTTCAGGACTCGTAGAATAACTTATATATCTTCCTCGACATGGCTTCATTAAAATAACCAATTCAAAGGAATTCGACAATGATTAAATTTAAGTAACAACCGATGCGTTTGGTTTCTTAACTCCAGACCAAAAGCTTGCGCAGTTGCCAAATGACCTCAAGCCACATTTAGTTCATCTTGTCTTTTGGTGTAAACTTTAGTGTGGATAACATGTACGTATAAGATGTAAATAAGTAAAGTGTATTGACTATGTAGCGCGCACTCAAGGCGAGAGAGAGCCCGTGTATTGGAGAAGTTGAAATTCTATTAGCTCGGTAAATTTGTATTCATACTGTACATAGAGGGCGCTATTTATACCAAAATTTGCAGTCTGCCTTAGCTAGCTGTTTTTCTATTACTAGTTTTATAACTGTCAGAATTAAAGCATCGTCACCGATCCACCTCAGTTCTCTCGTGCGGATCCAGTGTGAGTGGCATTTGCTTGTTACGATCCGAACATCTCATTCAGATTGGTGCGATAGAAGATGCCATCGCTTCCGTTCGCCTATTGTGGTTGTAATTGTCGAAGTCGCGTGCCACTGACACAGATCCGTTAAATTTTTACCTAGGCGGGCCTCATTGCACCCACTTCGCTCGTTTAAAGAACAATCAACTCCGTCGGTGCGAAATGATCAAAAACCATAAGATAGCGCGACTGTCTAACCTCCTATTCGATAGTTTCTACGATTAGTACCAAAATGATAGTCCTATATTCTTGTTAGATTGGTAGCGTGTTAGTTTGTTCACTGATTAGGCGAATTTTATCGACCGGTGCCCATCGAAGTCACGGCACTAATGTATTATCCTGACCATTCTGTGAGTGGTCTCGACCACAGACTATTATGTACTGATAGCTCTACATACATATCGCTGTAAATTGTTTTATACTAAATTTATTTGGATAACTTTAAAAGTGTAGACAATAACATTGTGAGATTGTTTGTAAATCAATGGTCTTTAAACGCTTATAGCAGTTCGTTCATGTAGTTGTTGTAGGATATATTTAATGTATTTATTAATTTTTAATTGAATACTTTTTATGTCCAACCAAAGAATTATTATAGTTTTAGAAATGGGCTTATTTAAAACTGTAACGATCTTAATAAATGATTATAAAAACGAACAGTGTTTTAATTTCATCTACCAAATTACGGAAATAAAATCCACCTATACAAGTCTTACTATTAACTATTGTAAAAACCTTAGCGTTGACCTTTCCAATAAGCTACGATAAATAAACAGGACAGCTTTACGCTGGCCTAAAACTACAGAATTGAAAAATAACGAGCAATGGCAAGGTAAGTTCTTGATACGACAGCAGGTCCGTAGTTGGGGGGGGGGGGGGGGGCAGAATGTCCGACGCCCACTCTGAAAGAAAAAGTTGCCCACTCTAGAAAATTAAGCATTCAAATCATTGTCTTGTCTACTAGAAAAATATATTATAAAAATATACTATTTTTTTATTTTTTAATATAAAAAACAATAGTTACATAAAATCACAAAAAGCTAATTTAAGCCAATCTTGTATATTTAGCTTTTGAGAGTAAGCAGACAAATAGCATAAACTTGAATAGAAAACTTCAATTATATTCAAATGGTTTACGCTTATTTGCCGTGTCCGTTTTCCGTTGATTAAATTACAGTTTAGTTTATATTTTATTTAAATTTGCTCTTATGTAAACAATGGGAAAACAGAGGTTGAAATAAAACAGCCAAATTCTTCAGTTACCGTTATAATCAGCATCATTAAAGTAAACGTAACGTTTCGTTTTATCATATAACTTCTTCAGACGTAGGAAATATTAAAAAAGGGGTTACATAAAAATATCTGGAAGTGAGAGAGTTAGGTTAGAATATATGATAACAATGCGAAATAAATATCTCTTACCAAATAATTGTAAAATATAAAAAATATGGGGAGGAATTAGCACTCCCCTTCATGGTTGTTAAATAAAACATTAGATGAAAGGGGATTCAGAAATTCTTCACAAATTAATTTGCTAAAGCGACATTGACATTTATCTTGATATCTTTTCTGAACCGATTGGTTTCGATTTTACCATATTCTGTTCTAATTAAAGTTAAATTAAGCAAATTAATTTGTGAAGAATTTCTGAATCCCCTTTCATCTAATGTTTTATTTAACAACCATGAAGGGGAGTGTTAATTCCTCCCCATATTTTTTATATTTTGCAATTATTTGGTAAGAGACATTTATTTCGCATTGTTATCATATATTCTAACCTAACTCTCTCACTTCCAGATATTTTTATGTAACCCCTTTTTTAATATTTCCTACGTCTGAAGAAGTTATATGATAAAACGAAACGTTACGTTTACTTTAATGATGCTGATTATAACGGTAACTGAAGAATTTGGCTGTTTTATTTCAACCTGTTTTCCCATTGTTTACATAAGAGCAAATTTAAATAAAATATAAAAGAATACGGAAAAATTCCGAAATACGATTTAAAGATGCTACTGGGTGATTGCAATGCTAAGATAGGAAAAGAAATTTCATACTTTCCAACAATTGGGCAACACAGTTTGCACAGCGAAACGAACGAGAATGGCAGAATCTTAATTGACTTCGCTATGGATAAAAATATGAAAATCAAGAGTACTCATTTCCAACACAAAAATATCCACAAAGGAACTTGGAGGAGCCCAGATGGGAATACTATTAACCAAATAGATCACGTGTTAATAGAAACCAGAAATGAGAAAAGCATTACCGACATAAGATCGTACAGAGCACCGGATGTCGATTCAGATCATTTCATGGTCGGAATAAAAATGCAGCAAATAATACCAATCAGCATACCCCAGAAAAATAAACAAAAAATAACATTACCAAAGCTACAATTGCAGGACAAGACGCAACAAGAAAACTACAGGAAAAGAATGAATGAAGTACTTGAGAAGACAAAAAACCAGACGGAAGTAGATATAAACGTAAAAATCGAAGAATGTATAAAAAAGGTAGTAAACGAACAAGCTGATAAGAAATACAAGAAAACAAAAGACTGGTTTGACGAAGAGTGCCAACAGGCAATCAAAGAAAGAGAAGAGGCAAGGAAAAAAATGCTGATACAGTAAACGGAAGCAAGAAACAGAGAATACGAAGTAAAGAGAAGAAGTTGCAAAAAATTGTGTAGAGAAAAAAAGCGTAAATTAAATATAAAACTTTTAGAGGAAATAGAAGAAAGGTATAACAATAGAGAAATTAGAAATTTCTACCAAGGACTAAAGAAAACGAGACAGGGCTACTCTGCAAAGACAATATTCTGCAGAGATAGGAACGGAAAATTACTAGGGGCACACAACGAAGTAAATGAAAGATGGGTAGTGTATTTCCAGGAATTACTAAATAGAGAAGAGGATAACAAAAACGGTGAAAACCATAATGAAATAAGGCAAAAAACATCGGCAACGGCGAAGAAAATATACCAGATTTTGAGGAAATAACATATATAATAAAAAACCTAAAGAATAACCGAAGTGCAGGTCCAGATGGAATCCAAGCCGAATCAATTAAATATGGTGGAGAAAATTTACATAGAGAAATATACAACATGATCCTAGATATATGGAATAAAGAAGATATGCCAAAAGTATGGAATCTAGCATACATATGTCCCATACATAAAAAAGGAAGCAAAGAGGAATGTGGAAATTACCGAGGAATAGCGTTGCTGAATGTTCTATACAAAATACTAACTACATGCATAAAGAATAGGTTGGAAAATCACGCAGAAAAGATTATCGGCGAATATCAAAGCGGATTTCGGAGGGGAAGATCAGTAGTAGAGCAAATATATACGTTAAGAGAAATTCAGGCTTCGAGTCACGAATTTAAATTAGACACGCATTTATTATTTATAGATTTCAAGCAAGCCTATGACACGGTACGAAGAACCAAATTATACATAGCGTTAGATAAATTGGGAATACCTCCAAAACTAGTCAATCTAATACGAATGACGCTCCAAAAAACGGAAAACAAGGTTAAAGTAAATGGAACATTAACGAGAGCATTCACGGTAGAAAGCGGGCTGAGACAAGGTGACCCATTATCAGCTATTTTGTTCAATTTAGTGCTGGAATATATAATACGCAAAGCGGATATGAATAGAGATGGAACAATCTACCAACGACGACACCAGATCCTAGCGTTCGCGGATGACCTAACAATTGTGACAAGATCAAGAAAAGAAATACAGACAGTTGTAAAGAGGTTAATGATGAGTGCAAAAGAGATGGGACTTGAGGTTAACGAAAAGAAAACGAAATACATGACATGGAATGATCAATCATATCAACAAGATAAAACACTAAAGATTAAGACAAATGCAAACACGGAACATAATTTCGAGGAGGTGGAATCCTTTATATATTTAGGTACAGTGATATCCAGAAAACCGGATTCTAGTATAGAAATCAAAGCAAGAATAGCATCGGGTACAAAAAGTGCAGCAGCGTTAAAAAAGGTTCTAGCAAGTAATTTGTTTCCACGGTCACTGAAAATTAGAGTTTATAAAACAATAGTGTGGCTTACGGTGCTCTATGCCTCGGAAGTGTGGGGATTAAGAAAGTACGACCAACTTATTCTAAAAGTGTGGGAGCGAAAAATTTTACGAAGAATATACGGGGGAAAATGTGTTGAAGGACAGTGGGTAAGGCGGACAAATCAAGAGCTGTACGAGTTATTTGGAGAGACGAACATAGTTGGTGTAGTGAAAACACATAGGCTCAGATGGCTGGGGCATCTGATAAGGATGAACAACCAAAGAACGCCCGGTAAAATATATAAAGCAGAAATCGGTGGTAAGCGACGAAGAGGCCGACCCAGAAGCCAGTGGAAGAAGGAAATACAAGAAGACCTGCGCAGTTTGAACATTAGAGGATGGGAGGACAAAGCTAAAAATAGAAAGGAATGGAAGAAAGTGACAAACCAAGCCATGGGCCTACTAGGCCTTTAGTGCTTCTGTATATATATATATATACGTCTGAAGAAGTTATATGATAAAACGAAACGTTACGTTTACTTTACTGATGCTGATTATAATCAGTAACTGAAGAATTTGGCTGTTTTATTTCAACCTCTGTGCTCTTATGTATTTTAAATATGTTTTTTGTGTTTTGTTGGGGTTTTATTTTTTGTAATTAGTCATGACTTAATTTGAACGCTAAAGTTTTTTTACCTTTTCGTGATTTTAAATGATTACATAAATTAAAATAAGTTTGCCCCCCCCCCTAAAAGTTTTGCTGCCCCCTCTGAAATCAAAACCTGGTTACAGGCATGTACGACAGTTCAAAAATTTAAAAAGTTACAATTTTTGCAACGTATGGTAGCAACATCAACACCGTCAGCAATACGTAGACACTAAATATACTCGTCGACAATATAGACAACGTAGACTAAACGCTAATTGTGAGGTTATGTTTTATTGTTTAATCTGATAGTTTGCTGTCATATTCGTTTTGATACTGGTTTGTGTGCTATTTGTTAGAAAATATAAGTGGGCGCAAGCCAAACAGTAATTTTTTGAAATTACAATTCGAATTAATTAGAGTGACTTATTTCGGGTTAGCGTCATTTGGCGTAGTATTCGAATGGACCATGCAGTCGTTCCAATTTTCTCCGCTTTTGTTGCGGCGATTATGTTTTTCTGTTTTTGTTAGTTGCTGACTATTTTCTAGCTATTTCATCCGGTATCTGCGAGTGCTTAGATGTCTCTTCTTATTAGTCCGACTTCGTACTTAAGGAAGGGGTAAGTTGCACGTGGTCATTTAAGCCTGCTTTGTTCATCTTGCCGAATAGATTTAACCAGGGTATTTCTAGCTGTTTTATTTTGATGCGGCCATAATTTCGTACCGAGCTGTTTTGATGCTGCTCTGAACCGATTAGATTTCGTCATATTTTTGTACCGTACCCGTATCATGCACGTCCTGTCAGGGCCCAGTTTTTGCGCCCGTAAGCTGCCGTTTGTCCTGTCCTATTTCGGCGTGGCATTTGCTGACTGCCAAGAGCTAGTAATCTGTCTAGGAACTAATTCACTGCTGCTGTTACCAGGGATTTCTGTATTGCACGTAGCTATGCTTTTGATTTTACGAATTTAATTGCTGTGCCGGATGTCAGCGGTCCCTTCTGGACTCCTCCAATTTCACTTTTACGTTACTTACTTACTTACTCCTTGGCTTCATCAGTCCTTAAAGGACCATAGCCTCCCTCTCGGTTTACGGAGCCTGGTCTTTTACAGGGAGCGGCGGCTGCCCGCACCCCAACCCTGCTGTTATAGTCAGCAAGGCTGCCTGCTCATCTCATCGCTGTTTGTCGCAGTCTGTTGTTGTTATCATTATGTATGCTGTTGCAGTTTTTCTTTCGCATCTCTTACAATCCCTGCCCACTCCTTTCTGTTTTTCGCTTTCTTCTTCCAGTTCTTTATTCCGAGCTCTTGTAAGTCCCTTTCTAAATTGTCAGTCCATCTACTTCTTGGTCTTCCTTGTGCCCTCTTTCCATCAATTTTTCCCGTTAGAGTTTTTTTTGCACTTCGCGTATCCTCCATACGTATTGTATGATAATTTGACCTTGTTATCGTATATTGCATCTTGTGTTGTGCTGATGCCTTCGGTAAGTGCCTTTAAGGCTTCATCGAAGTTTAATTTGCATTAGTAATGTTATTTACTCGTAGTTTGTCTTTTTAATGAAATTGTTGTATTTATACATTTCACTATTACATTCTAGATCTTATGTTTATTGTACTATATTCTTGAATATTATACATTTTACTATTAATATGTGTTTTCGTTACTGTAAACTGAGTTATGACTTGGTTAAGATAAATATTGTAGCATATTATTGTGATTTTGGTGAAGCTTTGAGTTTGTGAGTTTTCGTTTCTATTTGAGCACATTTTTGCATAAAGACTCATTGGCGCCTCTTTTCTATTGATGAATGAACTTAGCTTTTGTAAAAATCCGCAAGCTGTCTTCACTGTTAGCTAGCCATCCGTCAAATGTGTCCATATAGTTATGATGGTTTGATTATAGCTTTCAATTTAGTAGCAGTGCACGGAAAATATGCCGCCAAATGCCTTGTTTGTATAAGTACAATGAAAAACATTACAGGAATTAAGCTGCAAACTTATAGATGAGTACATACTCTTTTAGATAAGCACAACTGTGAAGGTCAGTATATTAAATATGTTGAAAATATCCAGTACAATTTAAATGAAGACGAATAAATACGTAAATTTCTAATTATATGCTTCTGCTATTTAATAAGTGTATAACTTTCGCTTAAATCTAAGAGTTTAAAATTACTTTTGTTATTATGTACATGGTTTGCATGGTCGGATATGGGAAAAGTTGTCTACATTGACGTCATTGTCAGCACGAGGACAATTACATTGTCTACTCTATATAACTGTCCGCCCCTGGGTAGCACCTTGCAACAATATAATTGCCAAAAATAGCCTTCGAAATTATTGATCAACAGCAACATTGTCATTTCGAAATGCTTCAACTTCATAAATATTTCTTTAAAATGTTGTTGCGTGAGTTGTTGCAAAATAACCAACATTCTACAAGTGGTGGTTTCAAATAGTAACATGCAAGTATATTTTCACATTGTAGATTTTGTATTAATGGAAATGGCACCGACTTTGTAATTAAAAAATACTTTGAGAGCAACTAAAAGAAACGCGAATGAGACACGATTTGGGCCTAAAATAAGGCAGTGGTTAATATAGTATTCACAACTTAAAATATCTATTCAGCTTCTATTTTTCGAAAAAAAAATCGAATTTGTAAGAAAAAAAAGCCCAGGTATAATGAAGAACCGGTCAAAGCAGCCATTGAGCCGTTAAGAAAAACAGTAAAGCGATGTAGTTTAGATAAATCATATTGGTCGCTTTACATCTCATACGGACCACCTACAAGAAGCTTAGAAATTGTATTGACGCACAAACAAGAATAATTTAGAAACAATTTAAAAGCAGAAGAAAAATGAGGATAATGGTTATCAAAGACTTCTTTAAAGGGGAAGGTAATTGTAAAACTACTTCAGATTCGTTTTTGGTTCTATGATGTTCTTGAAAGCACTAATAATACATTAAACATTTTAAATAGTTTATCGAACATTGGGGATTTTCAAGAGGCAATGAAACTCAGAGACGTAGTTGATAAAGGACAAAAAGCTCACTGGAACAGTCAAGGATCGCAAAAAGAAAATATAACTGCATTCGGATGTCGTTCTGCTGGAGAAACGTTGCCTCGACCAATGATATACCACGCAGACAGGTGAAAGAGAGACCATGATTTAAAGCAAACTTTTTATCCACTATCTTAATAAAGGTTTTAGTGCAAGTGAAATCTTTGAAGAATGTTTGTTAAGTTTTGCCACTTTGTTAAGGAACAACCGGTGATGGACAAGTTACTCATTTGACTTCAGTTATACCGTAATAAAGCTCACATCTCATACGACCGATTTATTACACCCGTTGGTAAGTGTGTTAGACTGATAAAATGTGCATGGATATAAGCTAAGTATCGTAGATGGCAGCAGGGAAATCATCGGATTTTTACGAATTTGAAATTTGTAGATCTCCTTTTCTCGATATACAATAAAGCTCTTGCACCAAATGTACTACAGATTGGATTTTTAAATATCGTGTAAGTAGGAACAGATATCCCAAAGATCGCTTTAACTTACTGAGGCTTGAGCGTTACAGTAACGAAAAAATTAAAATAACTAACACTGAAGATAATCAAGCGGGAACTGTTCCCGACGTGGTACCATCAACATCGACCGAAGTAAACTCAGAAGAAATCAGTAGTGGTAGAAAATCTATTACTGAAAATAACGTCAAGAACTGGAGCTCCAAAAAAGACAAGAAACCGAATATATGCAAGTGCTATTATAATTACCAATGAATAATGTTTATTGTTAATTAAAAGAACGGGTCATATAGATCTATTTGGTGATATAATGTGCTTCTGCTAAAGAATTTGAGGACGTTGAAAAACTAGTAGTACCTACAAGTGATCTATCACAAGGCGATTTCCTGGTAGTAAAAGTTGAAAGGAAAAGGAGAATTTACAGGTATGGCCAGGAACAATGAACAAGAAGCTTAAACATTTTCTGAGCACCTTAAAACATTTTTTAGTAAAACTTACCAACCTTATTAATGCTGCCTTCAGACTAAATTATGTAGGTACCTCGATTGCTGAGACTGGCAGAGGTCATAATGATACCGAAACTTGCTAAGCCACTGCATGAAACTACATCCTACAGGCCAATATCACTGTTGCCAGATATGTTTAAACTTTTTAAGAAAATTATATTTAGAAAACCGACCGTCAAGGGAAAAAATGTGAACCGAAACCACCAATTTGGATTTCGAAATAAATATTCGACAATTGATCAAGTGCAAAAATAACCAATGTTGTTGAAAGAACACTAGAAAAAAAGGTTTGTCCTACAGTCTTCTTGGATTCGATAAAGTTTGGCATAAGGTGTTAAACTGCAAGCTGAAAACTATCTTCCTCAAATAATACACCGAAATATTAATTGTACAGTTAATAAACAGAAAGGTACTTGAGGATCAAGCAAAATCTGCATGATCACAACTAAAAGAAATTGATGTGGTAGTTTCACAAGGAAGTGTGTTAGGGTCGTTCCTATACCTTTTGCTATTACCGCGATACTAATGCTCGGCAATATAGCAAGGAAGAAATTACAAAACACTGTAAGCAGTCATAACCCAAGTACATAGCTAGACAAAAAGATGGCGTATCAAATTTAATGAATCTAGAGACCCTGTATATAGTTAGATAAGAGTTGAGAAAACACAAACGTCAACCGCCAAATTTGATCCAAAACAAGCATCATGCATGCATGCACAGAAATACTGTTTAAAAGTCACTAGATCGTTCTATCACCTTTCTTTAAATTTCTACTGCTGCTTCAAAGCACTCAAAGCATAGCGTGGAGTATTGTTTGTATCAGAAATAAGTAACAAGTGTTAAGACACTCAAATATGTATACACATTACGTATAGCAGATATATGAACATTTCCTAAAACGATGGTTTTTGCATATTAAAGCTTCAAACTGATCTTTAGTAAAAATGTTTTTGAAAGCTTTTTCGAATTACTCGTTTTTACTCTTTCCATTGTGTACCTAATTTCTTGCTCATGATTACGTTATTCTTTTTTAAATTGCTAATTTGTGTTTGCGTGTGGGTTCCTAATTTTGAATGGAAAACGCAATCCTTGCTTTGGTATAGGAATTCATACGTGGCTTGAATAGCAGATTCCTGTTTATTGCTATTTTTGTCTTAAAAGCAAGGTTAAGCGGAAAAGTCGTCTTTAGGATGGAAGAAAATGTCATTTTCAGGTCTGGTTATATGATATGAAAATAAAGTAGGAACGACAGCACCTTTTAATTTCCTTCTGTCATCGACGCGTACTTTTCACCACTGGTTTTATTAAAATGGACTATTTTTGATATGCTGCTCTTAGATCTTCGTTTTTAGGATATTTTTTTATAGAAAACCTTGTTCGGATTTGTTTTTGCAGCCATTAATACAGCAACCCGTCATTTCAGGAACTTAGATAAAAGTGCAGCTCAATATATATGTTTGCATAAAAAAGACAAAAATTACTATATTTTCAGTGACAAGTTTTGACTTAAATGTAGGATATGTACCAATAAGGGCGAGAATGCCAGTTTTACGTAAACGGGCAAAGAACCCGTGTGGGGTGTAAGACGGAAGCCCCAGTCGAGCGGTCAGTGTTAAGCCGACGGCTAAGTTGAGGGTTGTAAATAAAACTGTAGTTAAGTTACAATTGTGTTTTATTTGAACCTCATAAACACCACAGTGGCGACGAGGATAAAAGTAAATTAAACAAGAGATCCTCTAAGTGCAAAGGGTGCGCGCGTTTAATAGACTTAACACGGTGACGTGATTAAAAAGTGCAGAAACAATGGCTGGATTAATCGGGTCCTTGGTAGAGTTTCACATGTCGGACGATTGGGTAATTTACCAGGAACGATTAGAGCAATTTTTCAATGCAAATTTAATCGGTCAGGAAGACGAAAAAAGACGCGCGGCTATTTTAATAAGCTTAGTGGGGCAAGAAACTTATAAATTATTGCGTGATTTGTGTTTTCCGGAACTACCGAATGCGAAAACGTATAAACAATTGTGTGAACTTTTAAAGGGCCACTTTAGCCCTAAGATATCAGTTTATCGGGAGCGAATTGAATTTTATACGGCAACGCAAAATAGAGACGAAGGTGTTAGTGATTGGCACGCGCGGATAAAGAAACTCGCTGTAAACTGCAAATTTGGCAATAGACTGGACAGTGTATTACGTGACAAATTCGTCACGGGCTTATGCAAAGGGCCAATTTTGGACAAAATGTGTGAAGATGAATTCTCGGAAGCAGTAACATTAAGCATGATGGTGGATCTAGCTTTGCGGAAAGAAGCGACCTTACAAGCACGGGATTCCAACACACAGGACCTCAACTGGACCCGCAGCGAAGGGACATTCAGCAAGGGCAGTAAAGCTGTCAAACAGATGTCGGGAGCTGCCCAGGCTTCAAACCGAGGGCCAGTGGTGTCAACTTACAGGAAACCTCTTTGTAGTGCTATCGTAAATCCAAAAAAGTGCTTCAAATGCAGGGCTTGCGGAAAAGATCATCAGGTAGGACAAATTTGTAAGTTTAAAAACTCAAGGTGTTTTAAATGCGGAATAGTGGGACATTTAGCACAGGTATGCAATAGAAATGTAACAATAAAAGCGAATTATTTAGATGACGAGCATGTAGAAGAAGAATTTGCTATTTATAGTTTTAGCGCCAGAGCGAGTACGGACCAACCTTTAGTAGCGTCGGTAGAAATAAATAATCATAAGTTAGATATGGAAATAGACAGTGGGGCAGCCATATCGTGTATTTCTAAACAGCTATATTTACAAAAATTTTCTAATTATAAGCTTGTAGATAGTAAGATTGTAATTAAGGAGTATACAGGCACTAAAAGTAAACCGTTAGGGTATTTTACGGTAGAGGTTAAGTACCAGGGTGAAAGGAAAGATGTAACCATATATGTTTTAGATGGAGGTGGACCTCCACTTCTTGGTAGAAATTGGTT
Source organism: Agriotes lineatus (assembly GCA_940337035.1). Lineage (NCBI taxonomy): Eukaryota > Metazoa > Arthropoda > Insecta > Coleoptera > Elateridae > Agriotes > Agriotes lineatus. Next base: position 117,031 of record CALNHX010003306.1, on the reverse strand, counting down.
GAAAGCGTTTAATATAGGATTAGCTAAAATAGATACTAGGGAAGTAAACAAGATTGCGGTTAATAATGCAGAAATATTAGCCAGTGAATTTCCAGATTTATTTAAAGGTAAGTTAGGAGCTTACAAGTACGGCGAAATTAGTTTAAAACTTAAACCTAATGCGAAACCGGTATTTTGTAAACCGCGACCAGTTCCGCTAGCCTATAAACAACAAGTTGAGGCAGAATTGGAAAGATTAGAAAAAGAGGGTATCATTACGCCAATTGCCACGTCGGATTGGGGGACAGCATTAGTGCCAGTCCAGAAAGGCGATGGATCAATTAGGATTTGCGCCGATTATAAACTTACATTAAATAAATATTTAGAAGAAGAAAAGTATCCCTTGCCCAGAATAGATCAAATTTTTGCAAGTTTACAGGGGGGACAAGAGTTTAGTAAAATAGACTTGAGTCAAGCCTATAATCAATTTTTATTGGATGAAGAATCTGCAAAAATGGCGGCATGGAGTACTCATAAGGGAATATTTAAAATGAATAGATTGCCATTTGGAATTTCCCCAGCAGCAGCTATATTCCAGAGACGCGTGGAGCAGTTATTGCAAGGCATTCCAGGTGTGTGTAATTTCCTGGACGATTTTATAGTTACCGGCAGAGACCGGCAGGAGCACCTAAGTAATATTCGACAAGTGTTTCGACGCCTAACAGATGCTAATCTGACAGTGAAATGGGAAAAATGCGCCTTTTTCCAAGAAGAAGTAAGCTACCTGGGCCATGTTATCAGTAAAGAAGGTATCAGGAAAAGTGGCGATAAGGTGCAAGCAATTTTAAATGCTCCGATTCCGAAAACAGTCACGCAGGTAAAATCTTTTGCAGGATTAGTAAATTATTATTCTAATTTTGTACCGAAGTTATCAGTTTTAATGAGCCCAATTTACGCGTTATTAAAACAAGACAAAGAATTTAGCTGGGATGAAAAATGCAACGCAGCCTTCAAACGCATAAAAAATGAAGTGGCTTCAGATAAAGTGCTGGTACATTTTGACCCAGACAAGCCAATAGTATTGTCTTGTGACGCTTCGCAGCAGGGAGTAGCAGCGGCATTAGAGCACAAGATGCCAGATGGTTTTCTGCGACCCGTAGGGTTCGTCTCCAGGACACTAACCGATACCGAAAAGCGGTACTCGATGGTTGACAAAGAAGCTTTGGCGATTTATTATGGGGTCAAAAAATTCCAACAATATTTACTAGGCCAACACTTCACATTACGGACGGACCATAAACCGTTAATAGCGATTTTTGGTGAACACAAGGGAATACCGGTAATGGCAGCAAGTAGATTGCAAAGATGGGCAATTTATCTTTCAGGATTTAATTATACAATTCAATACATTAAAGGTGTCAATAATCAGCCCGCGGATTACTTATCAAGATCCCCGCTCGAGGAAGTAGGAGAAGTTAGCCAGAAGAAAGAGCCGGCTACATACCTAAATTTCATTGAGGGATTCTACACGCCGATCAAAAGCGAGGAAATCTGCAAGGCAACTGATAAGGACCCAATAATGCAGAAAATTCGAAAGTATGTCACAGGCGAATGGCCTACGACCACAACAGAAGAAGAAATAAAACCTTTTTATTTGAGACGTAACGAAATAGGAGTAGAAAAAGGATGTTTGATGTGGGGTTATCGTGTGATCATTCCCAAGCAGTTAAGGAGCCAAATGCTACAGGAATTACATGTAAGCCATATGGGCATTGTAAAAATGAAAGCTTTAGCACGGTCGTATTTTTGGTGGCCAGGCTTGGATGCCGAAATAGAGCGAACGGTCAAAGGGTGCTTGTCATGCCTAAAAACCAGGGATAGCCCACCAAAAGTAGAAGTGACTCCTTGGCCAGAACCAGAAAAACCATGGGAAAGAGTACACATAGACTTCTTAGGCCCTATCCGATCAAGTTATTTTTTTAATTATTTTGGACGCGCACTCAAAGTGGGTTGAAGTATTTCCAATGACGGACATAACTTCCTACCGAACTATCGGCAAATTGAGGGAAACTTTTTCAAGATTTGGACTGCCAAGACTGTTAGTTAGCGACAATGGAAAGCAGTTAACATCAAAGGAGTTCAAACAATTCTTGGATAAGAACGGCATAGAACATAGAACATCGCCAACGTTCTACCCAGCGACCAATGGTGCAGCAGAGAATGCAGTAAAGACATTTAAAAGAGCAATAGGAGCAGCTTTACACGACGTTCGTAATAACGGCGTTCCTTTAGAGACTTTAATATGTCGATTTTTATTTATCTATCGGAATACACCGCATTGCAGTACCAAAGCAAGTCCAGCAGAGCGAATGTTCGGAAGAAAACTAACGACAAGGTTAAGTTACACCAGCCCTAACGCGAATATGGTTAGCAAACCAAACGATAACCTGCAGCAAACAGTTAAGAACAATAAACAACGGCAACAGTTTGCAGAGGGAGAGAATGTTATGGTGCGGGATTACCGGGATGTAAATAAAAAAGGATGGACAGCAGCCACAATAAAAAAGAAGCTAGGACACGTGACCTACCTTTGCTCTATTATCGAAGATGGTCGTGTATGGAAACGCCACGCTAATCAAATTATACGTAGGCTGGTGGATGAAGGTAGCGGTCGCGAAAATAAAGAGCTAAGTAATAATAAGGTTAACATTAGTAATCGAATGAAAAAGATAGGTAATTTTTCAGACGATAGACGGTTGATAGAACCTGTAGGATTAGACAATAGTAATAGCAATGTAAATCCTTTAGAAGGAGAGGGTAGTAACACTATGGCCTCCCCAATAATTAGGAAAAGTTTAAGGGAAATAAAAATGCCAGAAAGATTTGGTAATGTAGTTACACATTAGGAGATAGCAACTAGTAAAATATGTAGAACATTTATATTAGTTTTGAACTTGTGACGGGGGTGTGTAGGATATGTACCAATAAGGGCGAGAATGCCAGTTTTACGTAAACGGGCAAAGAACCCGTGTGGGGTGTAAGACGGAAGCCCCAGTCGAGCGGTCAGTGTTAAGCCGACGGCTAAGTTGAGGGTTGTAAATAAAACTGTAGTTAAGTTACAATTGTGTTTTATTTGAACCTCATAAACACCACATTAAATGAACAATTTGTCAAATTTGATTAATGGGAAACTGTTTCTAAGGCAATGAGTATTCAAATATACGACGCGCGTGATCCACCAATCACAATGAATTCCCTCGTTGTCTCAACTCTTTTGTAACTATATACAGGGACTCTAAATGAATCTAAATGAATCCAGAGCCAGTAGATATAGAGAGTACCGCCATTCTTTGATCCGTAATATGCCGCTATCGCAGCCATTTTTGTTCTCACCAGCAATGACTGAATGAGGTATATCTAAAATTTTACTTGAAATTGGCAAGACTGTAAGTCTATGTCAAATTCGAGGTTAGCAGGTTATGTTTTGCACCAGTTTGTGGCAAAACTGAAGCAAAAACTAACCTGCTAACCTCGAATTTGACATAGACTTACAGTCTTGCCAATTTTAAGTAAGTTTTGGATTGCCAACATACGTCACGTTGACTGAATTGTGTTATAAACCTCAAAGTGACGCATATGTCAGAGGAATAAACATGGCGGACGTGGCGGTACTCTCTATATTTACTGGCTCTGAATGAATCTAGACCAGTTCATATTATTACATAATTGTACCAACAAACATTTAGAACATATTTCGGTGACTATCAACAAGATAACAACTATATAGTACTGTATGTAAATACAGCCAAACACCTTGGCATGATCTTTAAAGATGGAAATCTCATGTCAAAAAGAAAAGAGAGGAACTTGGTTTAAAATGTAGAAATATGCATTGGCTGATAAAAATAAACTCCTCGCTGTCAATATATAAGAAATGACTACTTGATAAACAAGTTGTAGAACCTTTTTCTAGATATGGTATTCAACTATGGGGTTGCACAAAATAAAGTAACCTGGAAACCATATAACGATTACAGAATAAGGTGCTAAAGAACATCATTAATGCATTCTGGTACATTAGAAACAATCTCAACGGGGGCCTGAAGATGGAATCGGTAAGTTACGAAATACAAAATTGGCTTTCCTATTGCAACACAACCTCTATGTAACGAATAGCTTCTTTCTGAAGGCACCCCAACAGAAGTGAATCTGGGCAGGCCCAGATGGCATAACAAAAAACGAAATTGATGTAATAATAACTAAGCAATCAAAAATAAATTATTCAAGATGCAGTGGTGCTAAACAGATATACAATAAGTAGCGACCGTAGGACATAATAATATATTTAAGAAAAGAATGGACGAAGATAATAAAGGGCAATAAGATAAGTAAACATTTCATCATAAAAGATGAATATGCATATCAAGAAATGATAGCATCCGCATTCAAACTTTTGGAAAACGTGGAAAATCAGATAGTTAGTGCCATAAAGAAGTTAAGAAATGGATACTGTGTAAAAGATATCAAGAAATGAAGGTACAAAACGACTTATGGAGGCTAGAAGATATTTAAGGAAGATGTATGGAATAAATTCCCATGAGATTAGGCAAATAACCAAAAATATTTCGAAATCTATACGAAATGATGTAAGAAAACAAAGTACAGCAAAATCCAAAAAAGTAGAGAGATGGAGATCTTCACGAAAACTATATTAGAAGGTAGAACAAACATTTGTAAATTGAAAAATAAGGACGGGGAAACAGTCACAAGCAAAACTGAAATCTTCACTCTAGTTAGCAACTTATACGCAGAATTATATAAGTAAAACAATGATTAGGTAGAAAGAAGAACCACCCCTATAATACAAATTCAAAGATCCGATGATGCCCCAGGCATGACTAAAGATGAAATATGAGCTTTACTAAGGGAAATGAAAGACATTAAGTCACCTGGTAATGACGAAGTTGAAACTGAAGCAATTAAGAGTGTGGGAACGACACTTCTTCGCACCATCTGTACTCTTTTTTAATTTGTCTAACTAGGAGAACAATACCTTCTCAATATGATTGATCAGTAACTAACATATTGCACAAGAAGGGAGATCAATATTCTCCTTGTATGAAACAATTCGCAAAAATAATAACAACTAAGCTCGATTCCGCTCTGGATATGGGGCGAATGGTCATTTGCAAGCCAAAAGCGCCAATTGAAACATATATCGAGTACAACACGCCTGCATTTTTTATCGTCATAGATTACGAGAAGACTTTCAATACTATAAATCGGCACAAAATGTTGGAAACCTTTGCTGAATGTAGGATCGACCTCAGATATGCTACCGTAGTAAAAACTGTCGATGAGAAAGCCAAAGTGTGAGATTGCAAGTAGATAAGGACTTCAGAATAGACCGGAGAGTTCGTGAATGCGATATTATTTCACCAAAATTGTTTACTACATGCCTGGAGTATGTGTTTATAAGAGCCCACTTTGAAGATCGAGGTATAAATATAGACGACGATATTGTATTAATATTAGATCACATCGACGAGCCGAAACAAATATTCCAACAGGTAAATATAGCATCAAGCCAAGTCAGATTAAAATATCTATGTATAGATAGAGCACTCATAAAACAAATTGCCTCATACAAATATCTGGGACACGAGATCTGATTAGGGAAAGGTAATCCAACATGCGGAATCCAGAGAAGAATATGTTTATCTTGGACTGCTTTTTGTAAACTGAGATGGATCTTTAAAGCTGATATTCCATTATGCTCAAAGAGAATGGTTTACGATCAATGTGTGCTGCCTGTCTCAATTTATGGTGCCGAAATGTTAACACTGACAAAGAACTCGGTGAATAAATAAGCGTTGCACAAAGACGTATGAAGACGTCGATGTTGGGTATATCTCTGAGGAACAGTATACCAAATAATGAAATAAGAAGGATAGCTGGGGTAACGGATGCAGTCGAACGAATAGGTTCTTTGAAGTGGAACTGGGACATCAGATAATAGATGGACGAAGCGAATGACTGAGTGGAGACCCAGAGAAGGCGCTTTTTGTAATAGAGGACGTCCACCCACGAGATGGCTAGACGACATGAAACGAATTCGAAGCAAATGGCAGGAACTGTTATCCGATGATGATGTACAGTAGTAAACCCGTAACAAGTTAACTCTTTCTCAATTTTGACTGACAAAGCTAGTCATTTACCCGATTTACGAAAAAAGAGGCCTCGTAGAATTACAATTTTGTGGAATTAAACAGGCCACTGGCTTAATATAAGAGAAAGAAGAAGGATGTTTATACATACACACGGAAGCTGAAGCGGATAACCTCGATAATCATTTCTTCATCGTCGTCAGGCTTATTGGAAGCATCTTCATTGTAGGGACATCGTCCTCTCCTCTTTAGGTCTTTGGGGAGGTTTAGGCATTAAGTCCCAACGATTGCCGAAGTTGGACAATTTTGAACGATTTTACTTTTGAATGACAATAATTTAATTTCTCGTGTTCGTAATATTAGCCAATAACCACCTTCTCCTTTTTTAATTCTGAATAATATCCGGCACCCCCTATCTTATAGGTAATATTTACTTTATGTTTACTTCTGCCTTTGCTTCATTCTCTTTCTACTTTGAAATTTAGTAGCCTCCGTTAATATTCGGTTGTTCTATGTTTCCATCTTTTTAATTTCATGTTGATTTCAATTTCTAGGTACACAATAGGTGCAAATTAAATGTGATACATTGATTATACTTGTCGGAACTACTGTCAGTTAAATAATATCTTCTTCTTTCTCTTATTCAAGGCCACTGGCCTGTTTTAACTACTTAGTCTGGGTAAGTGGCTAGCCTTACCCGTCGAAAGTGAGGAAGAATTCCCTTGTTAGGTGTTAACGACTACCACAGGTATTAGCGTGGTAGTCGGTTATAATGTGAATCAATCTAATATCAAAATTACTATACAAATTCGAAGGACCTTTTGCTAAATCTGTCTACTAAGTTAACAAGCCAACCTTACCTGGTGTTTTAGGTATCAACTCGGCAGCTAGGCTCTTCAAAAAACTTCTTTTCTTCCTGTGACAAATTCGTGCACACAACACCCAAATTGACAAATTTTCTTCTGTCACACACAAACAAAAAACTGGACCACCAGATTATTGTTCAAATATTTATATATATTTGTTCTCAGTAAGGTGGCCGTCACGTCATAAACTTAAACAGCAAAAGGTTTGACATACGTTGACGGAACATACCGCCCACCAAAAATAAGGTCTACACGAGCTTTTTTTTTTTTACAATTTTTTTTAGAAACAACTACTAACACTTATTAAGAAAAAACTAAAAGTACCATTATTGCGACGGTAGAGGGCACAATTTAGTACAAGGACGCTGCATTACCCCCTGCGTAGTTTTGATTGTTGCAACTCTGCAAATTCCATCTTTTCCCGGATGGATACTAATTATTCTGCCCAGTCTCCAAACAAGGGGAGGGGTCAGCTCGTTTTTAATAAGAACAAGTGTTCCTATGTCTAAATTTTGGAAGGTGTGAGTTTTATACCACTTAGATTTTTGATACAATTGATGCATGTATTCATTGTTCCAACGGGACCAAAAACTCTGTTGCATGCTTTGTATTAATTGCCAACGAGAAAGTCTATTAATGGGAAGATGAGACAGTTCTGGATTTGGAGGAGCAGTGAGAGGCTCTAGTGTTAGAAAATGACCAGGCGTTAACGAGCTAAGATCATTGGGGTCAGCACTTAGGCTGCATAACGGACGGGAATTCAATAAAGCTTCAATTTGGGTCACTAAAGTTAACAACTCTTCAAAAGTTAATATTTGGGCACCAATGACTCTGTATAAGTGAGTTTTAACTACTTTTATACCACTCTCCCAAATTCCTCCAAAATGTGGTGCAGAAGGTGGGTTAAAATGCCACGTGATGGCTTCGCTCTCAGCGGCCATTTTCAAACAGTCTTTTAATTGGTGGCTCGCTCCAATAAAATTAGTGCCACGGTCGCTGTAGATGTCTGAGCACCTACCCCGACGAGCAATAAAACGACGTAAACAAGCTAAAAAGGCATCAGTAGTTAAATCTGACACTACTTCCAAATGGACTGCTTTTACTGATAAGCATACAAATAAACACAAATAAGCTTTTGAAGCTTTTGCACCCCTAGTGCGTCTTATAACAATTGAAAATGGACCTCCAAAATCCACACCAACATGAGAAAAGGGTTTTGCTTGAGAAACCCGAAATTTAGGTAAATCGCCCATAGGGTATACAAAACTATTAGGTCTAAATCTAAAACAACGATAGCATTTTGATAAACAACTACGAATACGGCTACGCGCACCAAGAATCCAAAAATTTTGCTGTAGCAAATAGTGAGTGGTGTTTACGCCAGAATGTAAGTTTTGATAATGAATTTGTAAAATCAATAGTTCTGAGAGAACATGAGATGAAGGAAGTAACGCTGGATGTTTAGCTTCAAATGCTAACTCTGATTGAGATAGCCTACCTCCAACACGTAGAGTACCTTTTTCATCTAAAAAGGGGGCTAATTTCATAAATGTCTTGGGAAGTTTCTTACCACGACGAAGAGCCGAAATTTCTTGTGCAAAGAATTGCTCTTGGATTACTTTTACCAAACATAAGAGAGCTTCATGAAGTTCCTTTTGAGACAAGGGTCCCAAAATTTTGTCAGAACATCTAGTATTTCTAACGAAACGCAAACAATAAGCAATAACACCCTGTATTTTACGAAGAGATGAAATACGCGTGAACAACGAATCAATAGCGTTTGAAACAATTTGACCTATCAAAACAATTTTCCTTTCTTCTAAGTCACTATTTTCATATACTACTCTTTTATTAGAATCCTCTAGAGGCCAATCAGTAGAAGATAAACGAAGCCACGCAGGTCCCGCCCACCATGAGGGAAACGCCATAAATTCTTCTGGGAGGAGACCCCGAGATGCTGCGTCGGCGGGGTTCTCAAACGAACGTATGTGATGCCAACATTCCGGTGGAAGCCGTTCTTGAATGAGGCTCACTCTATTTGACACAAAGGTTTTCCACCGATGCGGAGAAGATCGAATCCAATTTAAAACAATTGTGGAGTCAGACCAAGCAAATATACTATCTATGGTAATAAGGTGTTGAAGCGTATTTCTCACTTTTAGTTATTGCAGTGTTCTAGTGATTATATGAAGCAGGAGTGAAAACGACCTCGTTCGCATATATTTATTTATCGACAACTACTATACATTGCTATGGATAACCATATATAACATAGGTATACAACAATAGCACCGTCTGTAAACAAAGCCTAAACAATACTCCCACTCTTTGTTTGCAGGTGCAAAGTAACTGAAAGTAAATGTCTGTTTTCTATAAACTTCAGTCGTGGTAGAGCCTTGGTAAACATATCAGCCAACTGTGCTTCCGAATTAACATAGATGACTGACACTGAACCTTCTTCTACATGCTGGCGTATAAAATGATATTTAATATCTATATGTTTTGTCCGCTTATGGTGTTCTTCATTTTTAACTAGTCGAATAGCACTTTTGTTATCGACAAACAATTTTGTGGGTCCATTTAAACTTATACCAAGTTCTTGTAGAAATCTTCTTAACCAAACTACTTCTTGGGTAGCGTCAGATGCAGCTATATATTCTGATTCTGTAGTTGAACGTGAAACACACTTTTGCCTATGTGAAGACCAACTAACAGGTGCTCCAGCTGCAACAGTCACATATCCAGTTGTTGACCTTCTAGTATCTTGGTCTCCGGCAAAATCAGCATCAGAATATGCAATAACATTAAGTTCCTTCCCACTGTAGCATAGACCGAAATCTTTGGTTCCTTTCAAATAACGAAATATTCTTTTTACAGCAGCCCAATGTTCTTTATTTGAATTGTTTAAATATCTACTAACTTGACTCACTGCGTACATGATATCTGGTCTTGTTACAGTTGCTAAAAACATTAAGCTTCCTACTGCTTCTCTATAGGGTACATTGGAAATTTCATTACCAGTATGATTTTCTTTTGAAACTTGTAGCACTACGTTCGGATCTGCAGGAACAGCAGTTGGGTTGCAATCTTGCATGTTAAATTTCTTCAGAAGTCTGGTAATATAGCTCTCTTGGTTTAAAAAGATCCTTTTCTGGTCTTTGTTCCTTTTAATTTCGATTCCTACATAATATTCTGGGTTACAAATGGTAATTTCAAACCTGGCACCCATATCGTTCAATATGGTCTGAAGAATTAAATCAGATTTACTTATAATCAGTCCATCATCAACGTAAAGCGCAAGAAAAACTTCTTCCCCTTCAAATTTGCCATAAAATACACACTTATCAGCTTCTAGTTGCTTAAAATTATATGTGGACATAAATTCAATGAATTTTTGGTTCCAACATCTTGGTGACTGTTTTAGGCCATAAAGACTCTTTTGTAATTTGCATACCAAAGTTGAATCATCCTCAGCAAATCCTTCCGGCTGTTTCATGTAGATTTCTTCATGCAAATCGCCATTGAGGAAAGCAGTTTTCACATCAAACTGTCTAATTTCTAATTCCTTGACAGCTGTCATTGCTAATAATAATCTTACAGAATCATACCTAACCACAGGTGAAAAAGTGTCTTTATAGTCAATACCAGCTTTTTGAGAATATCCTTTTGCACATAATCTTGCTTTGTATTTGTCAATTGTTCCATCAGGTTTACGTTTAACTTTATATACCCATTTACATCCTATTGCTTCTCGATTCTGTGGTAACTTTACAAGCTTCCATGTTCCATTTTTCTTTAACGAATTAATTTCTTGTTGCATAGCTTGTTGCCATTCATTTTTCTTGTCACTTGTTATAGCTTCTTCATACGTCTGTGGTTCATCAATTATCACTGTCGAGCATCCCATATCACAAGTATCATCTCCAAAACGAAGTGGTGGCTTTATGGTTTCTCGATTCCTGAGGCGACATAAATATTCCTCTGGATTTTCCCGTTCCTCTTCAGTGTTTGATACTACTTCATCAGCATTATTATTTGAAGAATGTATATATTCTCCTGGTTTTTGAGCACGTAATTGAAGGTTTGTTATAAAGGGTTTTCTGTGCTGCTTGCCAAACTGACAACTTTGACAGAAAAAACTGTCTGTCTCCTTAATATTTACTCTAGGTAGATATCCTTTATCTGACATTTGTTTCAAAGTTTGAAAATTAACGTGACCTAACCTCTCGTGCCATAATAAAACTTGATTTACCTCTGCTGCATTTCCTTGTTGAATATGAGGCATTTCAAAGTGCATTTTATAACATTGGTTTGCTAGTTTTATACCTGAAACTACTAAGCCATGAGAGTTTCTAACTTCTATTGTATTTTTGCGAAACATAACTTCGCAATTTCTGTTTGTCACTGCTCCCACTGAAAATAGATTTTTCTTTAACTTAGGAACATACAACGTATTTACCAGAGTACGTGGTACTCTTCTGCCATTTACTGATGCAATAATTTGAACCTTTCCGATTCCTTCTGCTTGTATAAAAGAATTGTCACCTATCTGAATTACTATTGAAGATAGTAGAGGTTCAATATCAGTAAACCATTCTTTGTGCGAAGTCATATGCTTTGACGCTGCACTATCAGCTAACCAAATATCTTCACAACCATCAGCACTAATATTTTTAATTTCTGCACTCAAAGATTGATTTTTATCATAATAGTTACTACTACCTCCTTGACCTTGGTTTCTTAGTCGTGATCTGCATTCGGACTTGAAGTGACCTCTTTTTGAGCAATAAAAGCACACTACATTTTTCTTACTTCTAAAATTATTTTTCTTAGCTTGAGACTGAGCTGTCTTCTGAGTTTTAACTGCAGCAAAAGCAGTAGATACATCATCTGCTTCACTTAGTCGGAGTTCTTCCTTGAGAAGTCTGGCAGTGAAATTGTCAAACGTTTGTTTACTCTCGTCATAAGAATCCCATGCTGTTGTAAATGGGAAATATTTGGGAGGTAAACTTCCTAGAACTTTAGCTATTTTATCAAGATCTGCTACTTTTTCTCCAACATCTGCTAAGGCTTGTGCCATCGACTCGATCTTGCTAATATGTTGTGCAATGCTGCCTGTCTCGGACATACGGTAATTGAAAAACTGTTGTTTTAACATCACTTTGTTAACTGAGGACTTCTGTTCATGAATTATTTTTAATCTTGTCCAAATTTTCGGAGCTGTTTCACAGGTCATAACTGTTTGTAACTGACCGAATTCCATCGAAGTTGATATTAAAAGCATTGCTTTTGCATTAAGGTCTTCCCATTCCTTCTTTAATTTGGCGTCGGACGGTTCTCCTGGACGTTCTATCGTTCCATTCACCAAATCTGCGATACCTTCAGCCTTGAAAATAATCTCCATCTGATACTTCCAAAGTTGAAAATTTTTTCCATCAAATTTCTGAATGTTTAGGGATCTAATCTTGTCCATCTTATTATTAAATATCCTCACTGTACTTTCCACAAGCAGATCAAGTAAGTGAAACCTGATGTGACAATGTGACACTTTTTAAATGTCAAACCTTCCCTTTACCAAAAACAGGGTTTTTTATCTATCTTTCTGCTTTAGCCTACAAATCACTATTCTCTGCGATCTGGGCCCTTAAACTTTTAGTTATTGCAGTGTTCTAGTGATTATATGAAGCAGGAGTGAAAACGACCTCGTTCGCATATATTTATATATCGACAACTACTATACATTGCTATGGATAACCATATATAACATATACAACAATAGCACCGTCTGTAAACAAAGCCTAAACAATAGTTTTTAAGCATATTGTCATCAAATTGCACTTTATGTGTTATCAACCAGTCTTTGTAAGACTGCTTTAAAGAATTAGAATTTGGAGGTTTCTCTAGTTTTACTGTATGACATGAGGCGTTGTCCATTATCACAATACATTTTTTTGTAATTGATCCATACCTGGAATAAGTTGCTCTTCACCATTCATTGTATAATGGTAATCACGATGTTCTATTTTTGTGTCCAAAAGCAAGCTACAACCTTCTAAAAAACAGTATTTGCATCCTACATGCAACACGGTAAATCGTCGTCCTTCACTTTTAATGCGTAAAGCATCTTTAGTCACTCGTAGGGCTTTAAACGCCCGCTCACTCGCATTTTAACTCTACCCCACTCGTGCCTAAAGAGTAGCTTTACGCACTTGTATCGTAAATTACTATTACTACACCAATGTAAACGATTTTTAATGTTGCTCTACTGTTGGGATCAATATGTGAATTTATCAACTGATTATTAAATGGGGTCATATTAACCCCAACAGTACAGCCGTACAGTGAATGCGAACAGAAGAGCCGGGTGAAACTAAATCAATAGACGTTCACACTTTCTTTCGTAAATAACGTAAATACCAAAAATATGTAAATTTCTTTCGATATGTGATTCTCGTTCATTATCCATTTGATGCTATGGCATGAGAACAAGAAAAATACAAAAGCAGTGTACACCTTTTATTTACAAATTGTAATAAACAAAAGAAATAAAACCAAATACTAATATTACATACATAAAAAACAGATTACAATAGACACTAAAACAAGACATTATTTCTACGTATTACGTCCTTATTCACAAATCATATAAACACCTCAGTTTCTGTGGAATCAAACAGCCTCATAATATCAGTACCATTTTTGATATTTGCTAAATCTACAGCAGTATTGCCATCTTTATCTGCCATTTCTGCGTTTGCTCCATTTGAGAGAAGTATTTGCGCGCTCTCATAATTTCCAAAGTCTGCTGCTAAATGTAGTGCAGTTCGACTACAATTATTCATTTGATTAAGGTTTACCTTGCTATTTTCAACTCGAACATTCTTTACTAGCGAAGTTACTACTTGTATGTGCCCTTTGAACACTGCTAAATGAAGACACGTATTTCCATCAATATCTTTTTCGTTCGCGTCCATGTTATTCGACAAAAGTAATTCTAATATATCGTTACTGTTACACAAAGCTGCTAAATGAAGTGCAGTTCTACTGCTTTCTTTCATCTTTTTCGTTGTAAATAATACCACTTTCAAGCAGAAAACTTGCAACTGTTTTGCTATTGTTTAAAGCTGTTTCATGCAAAGCCGTTCTTTTCATGTCATTTTGCGCATTAATATCTGCGTGGCACAACACAAGTTTGGCAGCAGCTGATCTATGGTCATGCAAAGCAGCTAGATGAAGTGGCGTATTGCCTTTACCATCTTTGATGTTAACGTTTGGCTTTGATATTAGCAGAGATACTATGTTCTGGTGTCCATAAGCTGCTGCTAAATGGAGAGCAACTTTACCTTCTTCATTTTCTATGTTTTGATCAGCACTAAATTGTAAAAGTACTTCCACAGCTCTGATATGTCCACATCCAGCAGCGACATGTAGAGCGGTATTATGACTATTGTCATGCTCATCCACTATGTTTCTATCTTGTGTAAGTAACGATAGAATGACATCGACATGTTTATTCTTGGCAGCTAAATGCAAAGGCGTTTCTCCAGTATCATTTTTCAAGTTAACTTTCTCGTCTCTCTGAAGCAATATCAAAATAATATTTTGGTATCCTTTTAGAGCAGCCAAATGCAATTCCGTGTTACCATTCGCGTCCTTAGAGTTGATGTCTGATCTATCGAGAAGCAAATTCAAAATCTCAACGTTTCCATTGTGGACTGCTACATGTAACGGTGTTCTGCCTTGTTGATTTCTAGCGTTTGTATTTGCTCCCTTAGAAAGAAGTAGGGCAACCATAGCAGTATGTTTATTTTCTACAGCCAAATGAAGTGCTGTTTGCTCTGAAATATCTGTTTTACGTAAGGCGTATCTTTCTTGTTTTTGTGTGACATCATCAGCAGCAGTGAGACACAGAAGCAGATTCATTATATTTTCGTGGCCCATGGTAGACGCCCAGTGAACTGCAGTCCTTTTGAATTTTTGATCTAAAGGGTAATTTATATAAAAATACAACTGGTTGGGACTGTACTCTTCGATCCGTTTGATAAAGAATTCATATCCATATCTACTGCAATAGTATATGTAATTTTTTACATTGCTTTTACGAATTGAGAAAGGGGAAGAAAAAGTAATGGTGGATAAAAGCGCATCTAGGTTGCTTAAAGAATCACTGATAATAGCGTAGTTTAATGGCGTTAATTCCAAAACATCATCTACAATAAATTCCTTTACATCAATACATATTTTCTTTAGAAATACATTTAGATTCGAATTGCTGTTTTCACGTTTATGAATATTAGGATCTATCATTTCTCTCCATTCTGGCATCGGATGTCGGGTTCCCCACGCTGCCGCCAAATGAAGAGGTAATCTTCCACCAGCATCGCGAGTGATTAACAACTCTGGTTTCTGTTCAGTTATTGCCAGTGCCTCGTCTATTTGTTGACGTATAACAGCAAGGTGTAACGGACAATCTTTGGATAATAACTAATCAAAAATCTTGCGAGTCACGCTGTATTGAGATTGAAAGGTTTTCTTTATGAATTTTCGAACATTAGAATTTTTGAAGTTTATAGAAAGCCATTTAGCAGCAAAATATTCTGCGAACGATCGGTGGGAAAAATGTAAACCCAGCTCATTTCTTATTACTATCCCACTTTTTCTTAGAATTTCCACAGCTTCGCTTTCCATATTTTTAAATCTTGCTAGTTCTGAGACACTTTGCAGCTCCTCCAGATCTTCAAACGGAAATAACAATTGAAGGGAAAATAGCTGATGATATTCTTCGAACAATATTTTATCTCCATAAGCTCCATATTTTTCTTGAGCGATAGTATTCTTATTCAGAGTGAATTTTTCATATAAATATAGCAAATTGAAGTTTTTAGTTAACCTCTTAGTTTTTATATAATTTCTATAGTCGACTTCGAAACATTCGACCAAGAGCTTTATATGCAGAGGCACTGCTGTGAATTCCTGCTTCCAGTCGTCCAAATTTTGTTGTGCTAACTGAAGCAATTGCTTTGAAAATTCCGCTGTGATTTCTTTCACTTCTGTTTCAGTGACTGTAACGCGTGAAAAATATTGGATAAGAAATCTCAGCTGATCGTCAGAACTAAACGGATTCAAACCAATCGCAAATGTGTCGAATTCTTTTTCTAAATACGATTGCAAGTTGGGGCGAGTTGTCAACCAGATTTTATATTCCTTTGCCAGAAAAGATTTAATCATGTCTGTAACAGTTTCTCTGTAATATTGTGGTACCTCATCAAATCCGTCCAAAAGTATTAAAACCGCTTTCAAGTCTAAAAATGCAGTAAAAGCCTCTGTACTCACAGGACTATTAATTTGTTCATTATCTAAAGCAACTTGATTAAAATAATTAAGATGTCTCACTGGGTCTGCAGCAGCCGATTTAAACTGTTGACTTCTGTAGTAGTCGAGATGTTGGTTTAAATTCACCAGAAGGATCCACATATCTGTTGGTGTCGTTTGAGCAATATAATTCATAATTACTGATTTTCCCATTCCTGGAGCAGCGCTGATGATATTGATTTGATTCTGGAAATGTCCAAGGGCATCGTGTGCATTGATAGGAGGTGTATTAGTGTAGGTGTAAGGTAGTGTATGCTTAAGTGAATATATATTTTTTATGCTTCCCTTGGTGGCCACCCATTCCAAAGTGTGGGTGTTATGCAGTACTAAGTGGTGTACATTTCTATCAATTCTGGTTTTATCTAAAAGAGTAGATGAATAAGGTTTAATAATTATCTTATACATGTCGGGAATTTTGCTCATGTATTTTACGTTTACGTAGTCAACCATTGCATACTTATCCGAGTGAATATTAAGATCATTTAAAGACTCAAAAAATGAGCTTCTGTCAGAACATTGGATGATAAACAAATCGTTAGTATACTCTAATGCTTCAAGCAATAGCTGCAAATCGAGTGTTATCCTCGGAATAGTTCTAATAAAATGATAAATTGGCAGTTTGTTTATGGTATTTCCGATTTTGAAATTACCCGTCAATATTTGCATGACCTCTTTTGCACCGATTATGTTCACCAAACGACTTTGGCTTTTAAATAAACGTTTTAATTGTATATGTCTTCCTTGCAATTCTACTGTCTTTTCAAGAACCAATTCGTAAGCATTCCTCTCCAAGTCAACTAAATTACTGAAAGTATCTGAAATTTTGTACCTTGGTAAAACCTGGCAGTTGGATGTGTTCAATATGATGCATTTAAGTGTATAATCAGATAAACTCAGTATATTTCTTGTATTTACTACCAATAACACTGGAATCTTTTTAACCTTCCATAGAACGCAGTAAACACGATACAAGGTAATATCAGGATCACTACCAAGTGTTCTATGCATTTCATCGCTAATAGGTGCTTCCACAGCTTCAAAAAAGGCCTTTTTACCTTCAGAAGAAAATTCCTTTTCCCAATCGTTTGTTGGATGATATACCTCATATTCCCGTAGCAACCAATTAAAGTAGCTGTGCAGTAAATCTACACCTCCACCGTTTTCTTCGTAGCTGACAAAAAATTCGATAATATTTTTATGTTTAACTAAGGAGTGCCATTCTTCAAAATTATCTCCACATTTATTGTTGGCAGTAATTAATTCAGAGGTATAGAATTGGCTCATGTACCTTTCCAATAGCAGTTCAGTTAATTTTACAATGGTATGTGTTTTGGTAAGGATATAGTTTCCTCCCAATTCGCCTTTTGACCATTCCACAATAAACGAATTGAAGTCCTTTACTAAATCATGTAGGGCACGCCGAGAAATTGCAATGGGATGCAATAGCTTTAATAGTTCATTGGTTATAAAAAAGTGCATTTCTCTGTTGTGACCACACCCTTTATTACTTTTATTCAATTAATCTATTATTATTGTATGGAAAATTATTAATTTGTTCTAGTACAAAACTATACAAGATATTTTTACAAATTTTCCTGTTGATTTTTTATTATTCTCTGTAACATGCTATGTTCACTATTTTATGTCTATCACGTACTAGATTTACAATATTTAACTAATTATAATTTATTTGACATTTCCTAATAAATTAACCTTTTTTTGCATCAGCGGCTGAGGCTATTAGCCGTTATTAAATGGATAATTTAATTCTTTCAGATTAGATCTGTTCCATCAGTACAGCTTGTTTTATGTATTCCAAAATTGTGCTTTGCCTCAATTATTTTAACGATGTCCCTTCTCGAAAGGTACGAGCTGCTCTGTATCTAACGCATTCCATTAAAATGTGATGTACTGTTAATGGTACCATACAAGTAGTACATGACGGTTGATTTTCACCACACAGCCGGGCAAATTACTTTTTAAAAAGTTATTAATCACCAGTTACTACTTATTGCCCAAGGAAGTAATTGAATTACCAGATTAATTCAAATACATGCAAAGTTATTTAAATACTTTAGAGTAATTTAATTACTAGTAGTAATTAAGTTCTTTCGAAAAGTAAATGTCAAGTACTTTTCGCAAGAATTGCAATTACCAATTACAATTACCGTATTTTGAAAAGCAATTCAATTCTAAAACTAATCAACAAAAATGAATTTAATTAGTAATTTGATTACAAGATAATTAATTGCTGCACAGCTTTGTTTCAAACTACGCTGTAGTTTTCCTATTCTTTACATTGAATCTTTTTTATTAAATGTAAAATCATCTTATTTGATCCCAGTAATAGTTCATATACTGGATTCTTAAATACGGATTTATAATCGGGACTTTATCTTAAGTTATCGTCAACCAACTCCACCTAAATTACATACTTAATAACGCTATATCAATTACAATAAAGTATTTAACAATTAAATATGCTAATCTTGGCATCTGAAATTATTCAATTAGTACAAACTAAAACTAAGCAACATCATAGCGTAATACTGGGGTGCAATATCGTAGCAGTATTATTTTTTATTTTTCATATTTTCTATAGTTGCGTGCTTTCATTCTTTCTCTGTATTATTTATATTCTATAATGGTGATATTTTTCCTCTCATATTATTTAGTTGTTTTATATTGTCTATCATCTTTTACATCTTCACCGTTTGCTTTTCCATTTCTTGGATAGCACTTGAAATATATAATGTTCAGCAAGTTTGCGGAAAAGATTCAGTACATTTGCTACAATACTTTATTGATTTTGCAATAAATTTTGTACTAGTTTATAGCAACTTTTCGACTGGAAATTTTGAGCAAGTTCGCAGGAGTTTTGCAGTTTTAGAAAAATTGCATTAGGCTTTTATAAAAGTTACGGAATAGAATACTGTTTTTCAAACTATTCAAGTGCGTATATAGACAAAAAATTGAGCTACCTGAAAGTTTATACAAGAATATATGATATGATTACACCTTCCAAATTATTAGAAATAATGTAATTCTATCGTTCATGAGATATTAATTCACTTGGCTATATCAGATCCAACACAAAATTCTAGTCTATTAAAATTCCATGAATATAGGGCAATTAATAAATATGGTAATTCAATTTAAAGGTAGTTAGAGGACATCAAATAGAACAACTTGAAATAATAACCCGTAGAGTGATATATTTTATGCTTTAACGCGAAGCGAGAAGAGTTTCGCCTCTGGCGTGGTTTACACGTTGAGCGACCGTGCTCTTTTGTTTTTCCTCCTAATGAAGCCCCTTACGAAAGTGGGCAAAATGTTCAGTTCTTCCACCTCAATAATGACACGGTCCAATCCCAGAAGTCGTTTGTTACTTAATGACAATGGCTATGAAAGCCTCTGAAATCATAATTCAATGTAGGTGATAATTTTGCACTAGTGCAATTTCAGTGGAAATCGTACGACGCTCATTAATGACCAATAGAAAAATTAGTTCACGAGCCGTAACCAAGACAACAAAATTTCTTGGAAATTTCTTATAGGTAGACATCACTTCTTTTTAGGGTTTGTGTCGTTACGATTTTCTTACCGAATCTGAATTCGAGCATTAATTCATATCCGGAAATAATTAATGCTCTTATGAGATTATATGTAATAGTTTCCACAAGTGCAAGATTTCTGTACTTATTAGCGCTGCTATAACGTTATAAAAGCTTCGTTCTTACGGGAAATAGTACGCAGGGCAATATTCTTGCAAAACGTACCACGTGCACTGAATATTTCAAGACTCCTTTTAAGCTAAGTATGTGCACTGGCGATTTGTAAATTGCAATTTTTGTTAGAATTTGTTAAATTTGAATCTAATTCAGCGGTAAATCTAAGCAAAAATTGTGTGATTATCCTAGAAATTGGACTTGGAGATGATAGAATAGATAAAGTTGATATACGCAGAGTTCGAATCTGAACTTGAATGTTCTACAAGCTCTTTAAGTTTCTAGATATTTATATTAAGTTGACGTTTTTTTAAATGAACGTCAAATTAGTTGTTACAAATGGCAAAGCTACAACTTCAAAATATGTGTGCATAGTAGACCGTGGAAAAGCATTTATCAGGCATTTATCAAAACAAAAAAGCATAAGTACAAAAGGATTTCGGAAGTTTTTATTAATTAAGGTATTTGTATGTTTTCTTGATTTTTCAACTACCTACCTATTTAATGCTAGCATTAATTATTTATTTCTTTATTGTTGGTTTTTGGTATATGTGAATTGCACAACAGCAGTAAAACTGTATCGCCCCATCTATTGACGACTTGACCATATTTGACATTTATTTAGAAACATGTAAATGTAAATATCTTGAAATTTTAAAAACATAAAACATTTGAGTTCAGATTGGCAATTAAATGTGAATAGCAGCAGCATTTCGGATGTCGAACATTTTATCTAATTTAGCTGAATTTTTATTTCTTACTGTTTACGAGATCCTACAGCAGCCGAGGAAACCCTTGGTTTCCAAAGTACCGCAATGGCGGCCATTGTTTCAGAAATGGCATCGTTCAGTGAATTATTTCTGTCAGAATATAAGTAATGTGATTTTGAGAAGTTTAATATTTGAGTTGCATTGTTAGAAGTTGTGGTTGCATTATTAAATACTTAAGAAAATTCTTAAAGCCCAACCTAAAATAATGGTTCCCTACTGTGTTTCTGGTTGTACCCGTAAAAATAACGAAAAAAATTGCAAAAAAGTCGTATCTAATGTATTCCATATTCTGTTAAACGAAGTAATTTATGAAACAATCTGACCGCCATTTTGGAGTTTCTTTGACTGCTTTGTGTGATCCCCATGTTGAATGCCACGTTCTACTCGTATAACTAAAGTTATCCTACAAAATAGACAAGCAAGCTACTAAGATCACCAACTATTTTACTACACCAATGTAAATCATTTTTTAATCTTGCTCTACTGTTGGTATCAATATGCTCCCATATGTTATTTTATCAACTGATCATTAGTAGTTCTATCGTCGGAAAATATCAATAAATAGGTAGGTAGTTTCAGGCAACTTGTAACATTTTCCAGCAATTTTACTACCAGTCGACATTGTACTTACTTGTTAAAACTTGTTCACACCTAACTGTAACTTGCCATACTAAATTAACGCAGCTCTGATACTCAGTCAAAACAAATGCACGTGAACGCACTAAAACCTACTTCACAGAACTGCAACCCTCGGTGTTGTCCAGTGTGTACTAATATTATTTATTAAGTGCAATTTAATTTACTATTTAGTTGTCTTGTTATTAATTATAAAACAAATGGGGTCATATTAACCCCAACAGTACAGCCGTACGGTGAATGCGAACAGACGTTCACACTTCCTTTCGTAAATAATGTGTAAATCATTTGTTTCGATATGTGATTCTCGTTCATTATCCATGTGCGGCTATGGCATGGCGACAAGAAAAATACAAAAACATTGTACACATTTTATTTACAGATTATAATAAACAATAGAAATGAAACCAAATACTGATATTACATAAGGAACGATAAAGGAAGACATTATTTCTACGTATGACGTCCTTATTCACAAATCATATAAACACCTCAGTTTCTGTGGAATCAAACAGACTCAGAATATCAGCATAATTTTTGATATTTGCTAAATCTACAGCAGTATTGCCATCTTTATCTGCCATTTCTGTGTTTGCTCCATGTCGGAGCAGTATTTGCGCGATCTTATAATTTCCAAGGTCTGCTGCTAAATGTAGTGCAGTTCGACTACAATTATTCATTTGATTAATTACTTTGCTATTTTCAACTCGATTATTCTTCACTAGCGATGTTACTACTTGTTGGTGCCCTTCAAGCACTGCTAAATGAAGACACGTATTTCCATCAATATCCTTTTCGTTCGCTTCCATATTCTTCCACAAAAGTAATTCTAATATATTGTTACTGTTGCACAAAGCTGCTAAATGAAGTGCAGTTCTACTGCTTTCATCTTTTTCGTTGTAATTAATACCCCTTTTAAGCAGAAAACTTGCAACTGTTTTACTATTGTTTAAAGCTGTTTCATGTAAGGCCGTTCTTTTCATGTAATTTTGAGCATCTATATTAGCATTACGATCAACCAGTTCAGACGCAATCGATTGATGGTTATGCAGCGCAGCCAGATGAAGTGGCGTATTGCCTTCATCATCTCTAATGTTAATATCTGTCTTTTGAATTAATAGAGCTACAATGTTCTTGTATCCAAACGCCGCTGCTAAATGGAGAGCAACTCTATTCTCGCCATTTTTAGCGTTTTGATCAGCACCCAATAATAACAGCAATTCTACAGCTCTGAAGTGTCCATATTTAGCAGCTACATGTAGAGCGGTGTTGTAATTATTATCACACTCGTCTATAATGTTGTTATTATGTTCAAGTAAAGATCGCATGACATCGACATGTTCTTTTTTGGTAGCTAAATGCAAAGGCGTTTCTCCAGTATCATTTTTCGAGTTTATTTTCTTATCTCTTTTAAGCAATATAAAAACAATATTTTGGTAGCCTTGTAGAGCAGCCAAATGCAATTCCGTGTTACCATTCGTGTCCTTAGAGTTGATGTCTGATCTATCGAGAAGCAAATTCAAAATATCAACGTTTCCGTTGTGGGCTGCCACATGTAATGCTGTTCTACCTTGTTGATTTCTAGCGTTTATATTTGCCCCCCTAGAAAGAAGTAGGGCCACCATAGCAGCATGTTTGTTTTCTACAGCCAAATGAAGTGCTGTTTGCTCTGAAATATCAGTTTTACATAAGGCGTCACTTTTTTGTTTTTGTGTGATATCATCAGCAGCAGTGAGACACAGCAACAAATTCATTATATTTGTGTGGCCCATGGTAGACGCCCAGTGAACTGCAGTCCTTTTGAATTTTTGATCTAAAGGGTAATTTATACAAAAATTCAACTGCTTGGGACTGTACTCTTCGATCCGTTTGATAAAGAATTCATATCCATACCTGCTGCAATAGTATATGTAATTTTTTACACTGCTTTTTTTACCAATTGAGAAACGGGTAGAAAAAGTAATGGTGGATAAAATCGCATCTAGGTTGCTTAAAGAATCACTGATAATAGCATAGTTTAATGGCGTTAATTCCAAAACATCATCTACAATAAATTCCTTTACATCAATACATATTTTCTTGAGAAATACATTTATATTCGAATTGCTGTTTTCACGTTTATGAATATTAGGATCTATCATTTCTCCCCATTCTGGCATCGGATGTCGGGTTCCCCACGCTGCCGCCAAATGAATGGGTAACCTTCCACCAGCATCGCGAGTGATTAACAACTCTGGTTTCTGTTCAGTTATTGCCAGTGCCTCGTCTATTTGTTGACTTATAACAGCAAGGTGTAACGGACAATCTTTGGCTAATAACTGATCAAAAATCTTGCGAGTCACGCTGTATTGAGATTGAAAGGTTTTCTTTATTAATTTTCGAATATTAGAATTTTTGAAGTTTATAGAAAGCCATTTAGCAGCAAAATATTCTGCGAATGATCTGTGGGAGAAATGTAAACTCAGCTCATTTTTTACTATTATTCCACTTTTGCTTAGAATTTCCACAGCCTCGCTTTCCATATTTTTAAATCTTGCTAGTTCTGAGTCAATTTGCAGCTCCTCCAGATCTTCAAATGGAAATAAAACTTGAAGGGAAAATAGCTGATGATATTCATCGAACGATATTTTAGCTCCATAAGCTCCATATTTTTCTTGGGCAATGGTAATCTTCTTCAGAGTGAATTTTTCATATAAATTTAGTAAATCGAAGTTTTTATTTAACTTCTTAGTTTTTAGATAATTTCTATAGTCGTCTTCGAAACATTCGACCAAGAGCCTTATATGTAGAGGCACTGCTGTGAATTCCTGTTCCCAATCGTTTAAATTTTGTTGTGCTAACTGAAGCAATTGCTTTGCAAATTCCTGTATAATTTTTTTCACTTTTGTTTCAGTGACTGTAACGTGTGAAAAATATTGGATAAGAAAACTCAGTTGATCGGCATAACTAAACGGATTCAAACTGATCGCAAAGGTGTCAAATTCTTGTTCTAAAAATGATTGCAAATCGGGGCGAGTTGTCAACCAGATTCTATATCCCTTTGCTAGAAAAGATTTAGTCATGTCAGTTAGACTTTCTTTGTAATACTGTGGTATCTCATCAAATCCATCCAAAAATATTACAACCGAATTCAAGTTTAAAAATTCAGTAAAAGCCTCTATACTGGCAGGACTATTCATTTGTTCATTATCTAAAGCAACTTGATTAAAATAATGTAGATGTCTTATAGGATCCGCAGTAGCCGACTTGAACTGTTCACTTCCGTAGTAGTCGAGATGTTGATTTAAATTCACCAGAAGGATCCACATATCTGTTGGTGTCGTTTGAGCAATATAATTCATAACTACTGATTTTCCCATTCCTGGAGCAGCGCTGATGATATTGATTTGATTATGGAAATGTCCAAGGGCATCGTGTGCATTCATAGGAGGTGTATTAGTGTAGGTGTAAGGTAGTGTATGCTTAAGTGAATATATATTTTTTATGCTACCCTTGGTGGCCACCCATTCCAAAGTGTGAGTGTTATGTAGTACTAAGTGGTGTACATTTCTACCAATTATGGTTTTATCTAAAAGAGTCGATGAATAAGGTTTAATAATTATCTTATACTTGTCGGGAATTTTGCTCATGTATTTTACGTTTTCGTAGTCTACCATTGCATACTTATCCGAGTGAATATTAAGATCATTTAAAGACTCAAAAAATGAGCTTCTGTCAGAACATTGGATGATAAACAAATCGTTAGTATACTCTAATGCTTCAAGCAGTAGCTGCAAATCGAGTGTTATCCTCGGGATAGTTCTAACAACATGATAGTTTGGCAGTTTGTTTATGGAATTTCCGATTTTGAAATTACCCGTCAATATTTGCATGACCTCTTTTGCACCGATTATGTTCACCAAACGACTTTGGCTTTTAAATAAGCGTTTTAATTGTATAGGTCTTCCTTGCAATTCTACTGTCTTTTCAAGAACCAATTCGTAAGCATTCTTCTCCAAGTCAACTAAATGACTGAAAGTATCTGAAATTTTGTACCTTGGTAAAACCTGGCAGTTGGATTTGTTCAATATGATGCATTTAAGTTTATAATCAGATAAACTCAGTATATGCAGCACGTTCTTGTATTCTTTTCTTGTATTTACTACCAATAACACTGGAATCTTTTTAACCTTCCATAGAACGCAGTAAACACGATATAAGGTAATATCAGGATCACTACCAAGTGTTCTATGCATTTCATCGCTAATAGGTGCTTCCACAGCTTCAAAAAAGGCCTTTTTACCTTCAGAAGAAAATTCCTTTTCCCAATCGTTTGTTGGATGATATACCTCATATTCCCGTAGCAACCAATTAAAGTAGCTGTACAGTAAATCTACACCTCCATCGTTTTCTTCGTAGCTGACAAAAAATTCGATAATATTTTTATGTTTAACTAAGGAGTGCCATTCTTCAAAATTATCTCCACATTTATTGTTGGCAGTAATTAATTCAAAGGTATAGAATTGGCTCATGTGTCTTTCCAATAGCAGTTCAGTTAATTTTACAATTGTATGTGTTTTGGTAAGCACATAGTTTCCTCCCAATTCGCCTTGTGACCATTCCACAATAAACGAATTGAAGTCCTTTACTAAATCATGTAGGGCACGCCGAGAAATCGCAATGGGATGCAATAGCTTTAATAGTTCATTGCTTATAAAGGTGCGCATTTCCCTGTTGTGACTTTGGTTTGAGAATAATAAAAAGTGATTTGAAAACTTTTCGTTTATTTCATTATAATCTTCTTCTTCTTTTACTTTAATTCCTTTTGCCCTTAACGAGCGTTGGATATAATATTTATTATTACCGTGATTCAATATAGTTTCGTTTAAACTTTCTAATTTAAACTTGAAGACATGTCCAACAGTATTTATAAAATCGCAACTTGATTCTTCTAACATAGACAGACAGCTTTCATGAAGCACTCTGTTTGTAAATAGAATGCACCATAGTTCGCATCCTTGTATTTTTCTGTAAATGGATTCGAATGGAGTATCAGAATTAAAATTTTCGGTTATTTCTATGAAATCATCCCTGTAATATACTATACTAAAAAAACCTCTTTTAGAGCGAGAAAATTCTTTATCAGAAAAGTCTTCAGCATGTATGGGCGTTGAATTGTTAGAAAACTTGCACTGCATAAGGAACACTGTTTGTTTCCCTGAGTCTTTATCTCGTGTTGCTATAACAATATCATTAAACCAGCCAAGGTGTTCCATATTACAAGCAATCCACATATCCTGTGTTTTTGAAATGGCTCCGCGTATTGCATATAATGTCATAAGATTTGTCTCGTATGCGCTACCATGATTAGTTGTTCCTGGACGTACTCTAAACCCCTGTAAAACATTGCATCTATTAGTAGTGTATGTAACAAATTCTTACAGTGGTGTTTTAACATTTAAAATGTTTAACGAATTGGAGATGTGACTCTAGTACGGTGCTCTTTTAGAGATTTGTGTGATGCTTGGAAAATACTCAGTTTTTAAGAATTTGTGCAAGGTTACATATTGCAGGTGAATGTTGTTGGTGTCATTTTGAAGCTCTAGTCAAGGGCGAACTTTCTGGAGAGGTTATGAAACTGTAAAATTTGAGGGGACGAAAATACGGGTGTTAATACGATTTTTTCGATACGAAAGCGTTCGGTGCTGTTACATCGCATATTTTTTTAAATATCTAAATGTGATTTGAGGCTAGTTGGAAAGACGATGAACCAACACTCATCGTACTGGCTGGTTTTTGGGGTCTGCGATGCACCGGGGCGAAGTTACAGGGGTATGAAGCTGAGTGCGTTTGTAGTAAATTGGATGTTCGCATAAATAGGGGGAAAGAAATAAATGTCGAATTTTGTTTATGGCAGTATGTGGATGAATCTGTGCGGTTTTAAGACTTTCGCGGATCAGGTGGATTTGGGGGTTGCAAGATGGGGAAAACTGTTATAATTATCAGTAAACCTTAAAATTTATATTTGTGTGACATTCGCTGTTTGGAGACGTTCTACTGGTCGATTGTATTTTTTAGGAGAATGCGGCACGTGGGGCTTTTGCAACCCAGGTGGATTTCGGGGTTGCAAAATGGGGAAAACGATATAATTATCAGAAAAGCCTTAAAATAAAATTTTTGTGACATTCGCTGTTTGCAGACGTTCTACTGGTCGATTGTATTTTTTAGGAGAATGCGGGATGTGGGGCTTTTGCAACCCAGGTGGATTTGGGGGTTGCAAAATAAGGAAAACTTTATAATTATCAGAAAAATTTTAATATAAATATTTGTGTGAAATTTGCTGCTTGAAGACATTTTACTGGTCCATTGTATTTTTTAAGAGAAATGAGAACTCGGGGTTGTGAGGGGTGGATGGGAGAGGTAATTTTTGCCTCATTGTCTCAATTGTTAAATAAGGAAAATGTGCTATTTTGTTTGATTCTGACTCTTTGTGAAATTGTAAATTTGCAAGTATATATTAAGTGATGTGATGCTAACGGAATGTAGAATTGTATTTTTCTCTAACATGAATAATATTTGGTGGGGATGTCATTGCCGCACTAAACTTGTTGTTGCAGTCGTAGATAGCCAGTGGCAGGGTTGGAATGTAGTGTCACCCTTTTGTACTAAAACTTAACAAGAGATTGCAAGAGAATGTAATATAAAAAATTGGTGGAGACTTTAAAAATATAAATACAGATGCATATGTATATGTACGGAAAATTCAAAATTATTTAGTTTAGACACTGTAAGAGCTCCCCAATCAACAAATCCTTTTAAAATGAATTTACTGAATAATTAACCCAAAACTAAAGATACATATCGGCTAAACAACTTCAAGATCTATTCGCTTGTAATCCCGATTTTATACTGCCCCGTTTCTCCTAATAAAAGCAGTAAATCTTTACTCCAGTTATATTTGCTATTAAAGCACGTTTCAGGAGTCAACAAAATAGACTATAAACAATAACATATGGAGCCGCCGAGCGGATGGCATTTAATTCTTAGAAATCTTTCAAAACAATCTGCACAAGATGCTGAGAAGGTTCAAAATTGTAGTACGTAATGATCTGCTATGCAGTAGAACTTCGCAGGTATGTTTGCCATTATGTTTTTATTAAATGTTTTAACATTGAAAATGTTTAACGAATTGGAGATGTGACGCTAGTACGGGGCTCTTCTAGCGATTTGTGTGACGCTTGAAAAATGCGCAGTTTTCGAGAATTTTTGCAGTTGTACGTATTGCAGGTGAATATTGTTGGTGTCATTTTGAAAATCTCGTCAAGGGCCAACTTTCTTAAGAGACTGTAAAACTGTACCATTCGAGGGGGCGAAAATACGGGGGTTAAAACGTTTTTTTGGACACAAAAGCGTTCGGTGCTGTTACATCGCATACTTTTGAAAGATCCAAATGTGATTTAGAGCTAGTTGGAAAAAGGATGAATAAACGCTCATCGTACGCGCTGGATTTTGGCGTCTGCAATGCACGGGGGCGAAGTTACAGGGGTAGAAATCTGAGGTGCATTTGTAGCAAATGGATGTTCGCATAAACAGGGGAAAAGAAAAAATGTCGAATTTTGTTTTTGGTAGTATGTGGATGAATTTGTGGGTTTTTAAGAATTTTGCGGCTCAGGTTGATTTAGGGGTTGCAAAATGGGGAAACCGTTATAATTATCAGAAAAATGGTAAAATTATTATTTGTGTGAAATGTGCTGTTTGCAGACTTTCTACTGGTCGAATTTATTTTTTAAGTGAATTTGGGTGGTGGGAATTTAGCGGGGCAGGTGGATTTGGGGGTTGCAAAATGGAGAACACGTTATAATTATCAGAAATACATAAAAAAATTCTAAGACGTCATCTTAAAATAAAGTAAACTATTACCCAAAGCAAACCTAACACCCTTGGAAGAGCTCCGATTTATATACCCCAACAAGAAAGGGTCATTTCATGTACTTCTCTTTGCTAAATTATTGTATGGTCTGACTTCCATACAACTAAGAGAAATTGCTTTTAAATATGCAGGAAAAAATAAAGTTAAGCATACATTCAATAACGACAAACAATTAGCTGGTAAAGACTGGCATGGCTTTATGATAGGAAATGCACAAATAGGTTTGAGAAAGCCCGAGGTAACAAGTGTAAACAGAGTAACAGCTTTCAATAAAACAAAAGTCAACGATATTTACAAAATTTAGAAGAAATTCAAGATAAATAGGTATCGTTTTCCTCCAGATTGTATGTGCAATGTCGACGAAATCGGCATTTCTACGGTTCCTAAAGAAACAAGTGAGACATTGGGACCCACTAGAATTAAACAATTCGGAATTATTTCGTCATGGACACGTGGTAAAAACATAACAGTAATATGTGAAACGAGTGCTTCTGGTAATTTTATACCCTCAATGTTTGTTTTTCCCAGGCAGACAATGACATCATTATTGGCAAAAAATGGACCAAGTGAAGTAATTAATGTATACTTCCACGAAAAGCGGTTGGAGCAAAAGTTGGATAGAGTACTATCAAAAGTGAAGTTATGTCTAGTCCAACACATCCAGTGCTACTTGTCTTAGATAATCACACAAGTCATATTTCTCTCAAAATATACCAATACTGGAAAAAATGGAATAGTAATGATCAGCATTCCACGTAACACTTCGCATAAATTGCAGCCCCTTGATGTGGCAGTTTACGGCCCACTAAATAATGCGTATAGTAGCATTGCAACGTACTTTTAGAATAAAAGATCACATCATCCGAATTAGAAAATAAAATTGCCACTGAAATATTTAATTCAGCTT
Organism: Agriotes lineatus; assembly: GCA_940337035.1. Taxonomy (NCBI): domain Eukaryota; kingdom Metazoa; phylum Arthropoda; class Insecta; order Coleoptera; family Elateridae; genus Agriotes; species Agriotes lineatus. The sequence continues at coordinate 86,697 of CALNHX010003306.1, read as the reverse complement.
ATACGCAAGTGGATAGCATAGGAAAATGAGTTTCTGATTTTCTAGCTTGCGATCTCTGCCCTTTGAATCCCGAAAAGTTCACTGAAGATGACTTTGTCCCTGTCGATAATTTAAGTAATACATCTATAAATCTGGAAACATTTAGTACCATCGCAATCCTCACCAAGGGGCTAGCATACGCAACATATTTTTTACAAATTGTCCAACTTCAACAAGAATGTGCATAAGCAAGTTGTTTTCTACAAAAACAAGTCTTCAATATTTTTCTAGAAAAATTTAACATACATGTGCTGATGCTACCATTTCACCCATCTCAGTGCCTTTTAAAAAAATGGAAACAAAAACAACATTTAAAATACTAACCAGCACTCTCAAAACAGTGCTAGAAATGAAAACAAAATTAAAAAGAAGCAAAAGATGAATCCACGAAAAGAGAGGCATTAACCTCAAAAGGGAAGAGGAAAGCCGCAACGTTAAAACGATAAACTACAAAAGAACAATGAAAATCCCAAGAAAAGAGCAACAAAAATACTATAATTTGATGAAAACGATGGTGAAGAAAGATTAATTGGAGAATATATTTGTGAGGATGTTGAGATGGCTGACCTGAATGACATAACTGAAAATTATAAGTGGAGAGACAGGAGAAAACAATGAAATCTAGTATAGATGCACATCTTGTGGACATTGGTCGCACAAACAGTGCAAGTGCTAATAAATATGTTTGCGACTTTTGTCTACAGGCATAGCTTTATTTTTATCTATTGTTATCAAATGTTTAACAATATTTTAGTTGTATTTTTATCTATTTTTATCTAATGTTCCATGTATTTAACAATATTCTAAGTACTAAGATAAAACTGATTTTCCTTATTTAAGTATGTGCGCCATGTTTGTCTACGGCATGCGTCGTCTTCCCCTACCACATTGCAAAGATGACCAAATTACACAGTAACTATTCTTAACACAGTAAAAAACGAAAAGCGACGAAATATCATAGATAACATATATAGAAATAGCCATATTATTTTTGAATTGTTACATTTTTATAATTTTAAGAGTTATGAGGATTTTTCCTTAGGTGCGTCATCTTCACCCACGTTCCCCTACTCGTTCAATATTAATTTCCGACGCGTTTACTACCTACACAGAAGTTATATAGTTTTATCAAAGAATATAGATAGGGGAAGAAGGACAGCCTTATGGGTTATTAGCGTATTATTTAAAAGCTCCTCAGTTCTTGCCTGGCCCTCAAGCAGCCGCCGCCAGTACTAATGAACTCGTTCACGGCTACGGTCGGGGACGCATTTACAGATCCCTGTCGCATTTTTCCCAAGAACGCGTCTCAGCGTTGCCAGATTGCAAGGAAGTTACAGAGTTATGATTTTAACAGCTATTTGTATAAGAGCGAAATTGGCAATTTGATTTTGCGCTCAAAATATACACAAGCTTTTATACAGAGTGGAGTAATTTTCGAGGTGCCACCATTGGCATCTCGAAACGGTAAGAGATACAACTTCGGTCAAATGGGGAAAAAGGTGCACATTTATGAGGCCAATTTATTGACACTTCTGTTTTTCCGAAAAAAACGCATAGCCTACTTGTTATAATCGAAAAACTGAAACTGGTCGATTTTTTCAACCATGCATAACTTTTTTATTATTTCATATAATTTCAATTTTCAAAAAAGAGCTTGTAGGGAATTGTAGGCTCTACAGAATAGGCCTACTTTAATATTTTTCTGATTCGTAATTTTCGAGGTACAGCCCAAACTTACATTTTTTTAAATAGAATGGATATCAAAATTTTGCATCATTGGAAAGCTTATTTTTTTCCCTTTTCATTCATGTATGGTTTCACATACTTATTTTCACAAACTTTTAAAATATTTTATAAAACACTTTTTAATCTAGTGTGCCTTGACTGTGTTAGTTGTAAAAACAAATGAATAGTGTGCTCTGGTTGCTATGTAACAAAACAAAAGACAATTTGCAGTGAAAACTTTCTAAACATACTGCAATAAGAAATAATAAGCTACTAACTACTCAAAGTTTAATCATATGCTCAAAAGTTATTATTAGTGACTTTTATTTGATATTTTTTCCACAAATATTAAAGTTTGGCAAATGTTTTACGTTTTATGAAAATAGGTTTTTCGGTCAGTTCTATCGTAAATAAGTCAATAGTCATAGGTCGTTACCTACTTTCGATTAATTCTTCATTAGCATCGTTCCTTACTGATGTGCTTTCCTGATAAGACGTGTCCCATTCCTTAGGCTAATTAACAGGACAGTTTATAAGAATTTCTTCTGGAAATTCACATTCAGTTGTGCTGAAGTTTGTCTTCAGTGTTGTCGTATACTCTTTTGACGTTTCCTTTTCCGAAATTGATCACTCGAACGCTTAATCTTAATCATGGTTAATTCGTGCGTATATTTTGAATGTAAGCGAAATCGCAGAACCGACTGCGATTTAAGCTTTTTTCGTTTTCCTATAGAAAAAGAAAGACGCGATTTGTGGTTGATTCATTGTGGCAATCCACAGCTTTTCACGTTATCTGAAGAACAATTACGTGAAAGAACTGTGTGCCATGCATTTTTCCGAAAAGCAGTTTATGAATTCAAGAAAAAATAGGCTGAGTCATAATGCTGTTCCCTTAAATTACAAAACTGCCATGCAACCTGACCACGCAACATCGCCAGTGTCGCCCAAAGAACTCGCATTTAAAAAAGAGATCATGCCAAGGGTCTATGGTAAAGCGACGTCTAGTTCGGGCTCTTTTCATTTGGATGAAGATCATATTGCTTCGCCTATGCAATTAGATGCAGATACCATACCGGATTCGTCTATGATACAGGTTAGTTCCTTTAAAAATGCCCGTTCTGTATACAGTGTGGTGATAACGTCCCGCACAAAATTCATTATTTTCTTATTTAATGTTTTTTGGGAAAACCCCGAAACATGTCATTTTATTTTTTAAAAAGACTCAATTTTCCCCCTTATGTTGATAGATCTCCTCACCAGTTAAATGATGATGTAAAAAAATTAGTGCCCCTCGTAGGTAACAATTGTTTTGAGAAAAATACATATGAAGTTCAAACAATTCAGAATTTATTTTTAATGAAAATAAGAGCTATGACAAAAACTACCTAATTTTGATTTTAAAACATTTACCACTGTTTCACAAATGTGTCAAAGTCAACAATTTAACGTTTCTAAGGAAACAGATGTGGTGCTTTATTTTAATTAAAAAAAAATCTGAATTTTTTGAACTTTATGTGTATTTTTCTCAAAAAATTGTTATGTGGGGTACTAATTTTTTATATCACCATTTAACTGGCGAGATCTATCAACATAAGGGGGGAAAATGGGATTTCCATTTGAAAAAATTAATAATGACGTCATAGCGCAGAAACAAAAGCCTCCCTCACCCTTCTATTTTTGAAAAATTTATTGTTTATTCTAATTGTCGTTACTATTTTGCTTCAAAGAATCAGAAAATAAAAAAATCGAATTTTTATGCCATACAAAATATGATTTTCAGGGACTTCGAAAATTTCACCTAACCATGTTAGGAGGCGGGGTTTTACGATAGCGCTCAAGCAGCCGTTTTGAGGAAAACAACTATACTGTTAAATGCAAAAGAAAATATGAACAATTTCCAGTATGGGAAAGTCTATGGACGGTGCCATGTCCACTTTTTAAAGAATAAAATTGACGTGTCAGGGTTTTCCCAAAAAACATTAAATAACAAAATTATTAATTTTGTGTAGAACTTTATCACCACACTGTATAATAAAATTTTTAAATTTTCCATCGATAGTAGGTTAACACGATGTCCGATTATAGGGGCTTAAATCTTATAGTTTCCCCAAATTTGTTGCTCGATCTTCGTGTAGGTACTAATTAAATAAGGTATAATTAGTTAAAATTTCTTTTAAAGTTTTATTAATTAAATCAAAACTAAATCCCAAGCAGTAAGTATACAGGGTGATCAATTTTCACTTCTTTAGGAGTTTTTATTCAATAACACAAAATGAACAAAAGTTGGCAGTTTCATAAAATACAGAAAAATTATTGACGTTTTGAATTCTCTGATAAATTGTGTAGAAATATGTAGGCAAAACAATGAGCTTGTAAAGCATTTTAATGGAGCCTACAGCATGAAAATCTTTTCTGTTATTAGTATGTTTTATTTTTAAAAACCATATTTCAACAGGCCATGTTAGAAATGCCAACACCTACCAAAACAAGAAAGCGCCGTAGTTCTGCTGTGCTACATCAAAAAATTGCAAAACTGCGAAGACAAGTGGCGGCAAAAAATTCACAAATTTACCGTATGAAGAAGCAATGTGCACGAAAGGGGGCTAATTTAGATGCACTGGGCTTGAAACCAAAAACCGTTCGCGTCTTTGTAAATATGCAACTTTCTCACAAATCTAAACAACCTTGGACAGAAGCTGAAAAAGAATTGACCTTAAATATGTACCACAAATCTCCAGCCCTCTACTTTTTTATGAGAGAAAAATTAAAATTTACTATGCCCTCCAAATCTACAATAGTTTCATGGTTACGGTTAAACCAACTTAATACAGGCACCAGTACGGAACTAATGAAAAAACTGGCTGTTAAAGTTAACAGCATGACCGATGATGAAAAACAGTGTGTCGTATTACTTGACGAAATGCATTTAAAGAAAGGTCTAGAATATAATCCACGCCAAGATATGATTGAAGGTTTCGAAGATTTAGGACATCTTGGACGGAAAAGCAAAATCGCTAGTCATGCACTAGTGTTTATGGCAAGAGGACTTATTCACAAATGGAAGATTCCTGTCAGCTTTTATGTTTCTTCAGGTACCATTAAACATGGAGAGCTATCTTCCCTCATTATTAAAAACATCGAAGAGTTACAAAGAATAGGACTTAAAGTGCGTGCTGTTACTAGTGACCAAGCTGCTACAAATAGAGCTGCATTTTTAAATCTAGGAGTTACTGCAGAACAGCCGTATTTTTTTGTCTGCGACGCAAAAATTTTTGCAATATATGACGTACCGCACTTGATAAAAAGCGTACGGAATAATCTTCTATCAAAGGATTTTTACGTGGAGGGCAAGAAAGTTTCTTGGAAAGATATCGAAGAGGCATACAAAATAGATAAATCTTCTTGTACTGTTCGAGCAGCTGTAAAAATCACGGATGCCCACATCTACCCCAATACTTTCCAGCGAATGAGGGTTAAATTTGCAACGCAAGTGTTTTCCAACACCATGAGTGCTACGATAAGAACTGCTGTTGGAACGGGCGAGTTAAAAAGCACCAGCGCTCTGGATACTGCAGAATTCGTACAGAAAATTAACTATTTATTTGATTGCTTAAACAGTCGAATGCTGAAAGACCGTAACCCATATGCATGTGCTCTATCCGTCAACGTACCGCGTACTGAAAATAATTTGAAAGAGTATTTGCAGTGGGTTAAGACTTGGCAAACATATACATCTAATAACAAGGTGAACCAAGGTGTTTATTGTTTTAAGGGACTTATTTTAACCATGCAGTCAGTTATGGAGCTATGGGAAGACTTAACACAAGAAGGGTATCATTTCCTCCTGACCAGCAGACTAAACCAAGATCCTCTAGAAAATCTTTTCGCGGTCCTGAGGTATAGGGGAGGCAATTCTTCGAACCCCACAGTAAAATCTTTCCGCCAAGCACTACAGTTCAACATGCTGGTTAAATTGCAGCATCCTACAGAGAGCTCCAACTGCGAAGTTGATGAAGATGCTGTTGTCAACATGGCGAATGTTGAAGTGCCAGAAAAAGACGTCATGGGATATGTTGAGGACATACCATATACAGTTGCTGAACAAACTGAATTAGCAGAAGATGGTGACCTCAGTTTACTCAGTGAGGTAATAGAAGTTTCAACACAACCAAATCAAGAAGCCACATTAGAATCTTGTGCGACGGTATATGTAGCTGGTTATGTCATTCATAAAACGCTTTTACGTTTTAATTGTAATCAGTGTCAAAATATGTGCAGCCGTGACTCTGTAGTGCATCATAATGAACTGTTTTTACAGCAAAAAGACTATGGTGCGGGCGACTGTGTTATTTACCTAAAAAAACCTTCAAGTATTTTAATAAAAATAGTTACAATGTTACTTGAACATTTTGAATATTATTTTAAAAATAGTAAGTCGTGTGTAAGTTTTAAGAAAACATTATTAGCATATAGTGTAAATAAAGTGAAAATTTTAGTACCAGGGTGGCTTAACGAGCAAGACACATGTTACTCTCATAAACTGTTTTTAATTAGTCATTTAATTACGTGCAAACTCCATAAAACGTTGAAATGGCTATCGCAAGATTTAAGGACTACAAACCAGTCTGGTACACGCAACAAAAAAATACAACATTTAAGTAATGTTTAAAGCTTAAAAAATGTACGTTTATATGCTTACAGATATATTTGTGTACTTCCTATTCTTTGTAACTTTGTATATTATATTGTTTTATTGTATGTAGTATTTACACCTTGAAAATCTCATTTATTTAATAGATCATTGAAATTGGCGAGAGTAAGAAATGTATAACATCTTTATTTCAATATATTTTAATTTAAACTGGCGTTAATGGATCTGACTCAAATTTCCTATAATCTGCCTTTAAAAAAAAAGTAATTAAACCCGTAAAAGGTTGGGGCAAATTGGGGTTCAATCTCTAACAATAGGTACAGCTGCGGAAACATAAAGCGGGACACTAAAATTTGCCGTAGTTAAATTGTCTAAATGAACTCAGTGTTGATGTTATCCCAAGCTGCTTATATTGCATTAACCAGTTCATTTTGGTTCACTGGCACATGATAGATAGGATTTCATAAACAATTAGGAAGCCAAAATTAGAATATTCAAATAGTGAAAAATGGCGCTATAGGACCTGTCCCGGTTTATGTTTCCGCGACTGTACCTAACTCTTTATTAACAAATTATTATTTATATCTCCCAAAAATTATGTCAAATGCAAGTAATAATAATTTATTTAAAAATAGCTATTTGGCATAATTTTTGAGCGACTTAAGAATAATAATAATAATAATAAATGTCGTTTATTGAGCAAAAATAAATAAAATTGTTATTTTACAATATACTTGAATTATGAATACATAAGTTGCTCAAAGGGGCGAAGTTCAGGCGTGCTAATCGAATTAGCATACTGTTCTACCACTTAACCCCAAGGTAAATAAAGAAAACAGATAATTTGTTAAAAAAAGGTATATTGTTGGGTATTGAACCCCAACCCTCGATTAGTTTGCAGCTCCTTAACCACATAAGTTCTTTTTGGTTTCTACTCTAATTTACGTTTAAAGTGCAGTAATTTAAACTAGAGTATAAATTATTAAATAATTGTGAGTTTTCTGTGAAAACCGCCCCGATTCATTTTTTTTAATAACAGATTGTACAGAACTTGGGTCAGATCCCTAATCACCAAATTAAATTTTTGCATACATTTCTGAAAGATAATTTAATGTCGATAATAAATGTTCGAATAATATTGTCTTATTCTTTGCTGAGACTATACATAGAGAGATCGCCAACTTAAATGTGCCTAAATAGATATTTTTTAATGCATCAAGTAAATGAGATATTCAAGGCGTACTGTTTTAGTAGCCGTACTCTATACGTATCAACTTCACAAGATACAATATTATTTTTGTTTTTATTTGCTTTTTAAAATAGATCACTGTACACTATATTAATCGTCAACATTACTTGAACAATAATTTCCTCTCGTATTAAAATTTTTAAATAAAATCCGTATATTGTTTATTAATTTTTTTTTCCATTATTTGTACATAGCTAATTCTATATTCATTATAGAATTTTGTGAGAATAAAGTGGGGACAATCCGTATTCCGTATAATCTTGCGCTCATCGGTGAACTTTTTGTTGAAATTATATTAGAAACCTCTTATGTAATTTTTATAGGTACCTAGCTACCTATTAAATGTTTAAAAGTGTTGCATGTGAAACTTATAAAACCTTTATTTTACTTGGTACCAGTTCATCCGATTGACAACAAATGTTTTAAATAATAACAAAACAAACCAAAGAATATACACCTATATTTAATATTCTTTGTAACTAACTTAACTTAGATGTAAGCAGAATCAAACTACTTAAATATTCTTTGGCAGAATACAAGTTTATTTCGGGTAGTTACAACCATTGTAAAACTATTGGAATAGTAGAGAGAAAGTTCTTGCAACACTATTATAGCTCAAGAATGCTAATGACGCATTTACATGCTGAATGCCACTGATAAGGTAAGCACTTTGACGCTAGGAGCTCCCAGCGGCATTTTCGAACAAAAAATGATATATTTAACCAAGTAAATAGTTATGCAACCCAAATCACAGCATATACGTTATAGCCCATAACGCTGTCCTTCTTCCCCTGTCTATATTCTTTGGTAGTACGTAGTTATGTTGTTAGTTGCTATGGATTATAAACGATTTTATTCGTTAGTCAATAAAGTGGCATTTTATCCACCCTCATCATTAAAATCGTACTTTGTCATGGAGATTTTCATAGATAAAATACAACTTTACAAGTAGGTGTTGGAAACAATAGATAAACATTTCAATGGCTGGGTTAATATTTGATATCATTTTAGGAAATTAAATTAAAATACAATGCACAAGCTGCTCCGGCTAACGTCTATGGCTTTCTGTGGTATCTTTATCTGCTAAAAACACTCTTTAAGAAACTCTAGATTTAAAGTTCTGTATCTTTGATGTTAAAACGTTGTCTATAAGTTATTGTAACGTCACGGAATTTGTATTTATACCTACGAAATTGTTACTCGGTGCATGGAGCAACTATGGGATTTAATATGCATAATTTGCAACTACTGGGAAGCAATTATAGCAATTCTTCAATGTCAGGTATTTATATTAGACTGGTATGTAATGGCGAATGGAAAATAAATAGCAGAAGATGCTTACTCTTTGCTGACTTTATGTGCTGAAAACACATCTAACACACATTAGTATCAAAGTTCTGTATCTTTGATGTTAAAATATCGTCTAGAGGTTATTGTAGCGTCCCGGAATTTTTATTTATACCTAGGAAATTGTTACACGTTGCATGGGGCAATTAGGGGTGCTAATATAAAACATTTGCAACTACCCGGAAGCAGTTCTAGCAATTCATCGATGTCTGGTATTTATACCAGAGGAGTATGTAATGGCGAATGGAAAATCCAATTCAGAAGCTGTTCAGGTTGACGTCTATTGCACTCGGTGGTATCTTTATGTGCTAAAAGCACTCACTAAGAAACTTTATTTCTAAAGTTCTGTATCATTGGTGTTAAAACGCCGTCTAGAAGTTATGGTAACGTCACGGATTTAGTAAACTAAACTTTATGTATGATCAAAATTTAATTTTGAAAGATAGACGCAGATTATATAATACTAGTAACCAGTGAGACAAATGTCTCATTTAATAAAACAAAAAAGACCGTTTTTCAAATAGAACGCGTATTAAATAAAAACGTGATTTCTCGAAAACCGGAAGTGTCACGTGACTGAAATTCGGTTCCTGACCTGACATGACCATTTCAAACATATAACTTTTATGACTTTTTTCTCTATCTCTTACGGTTTGGCTGCTGAAACAGCGTCCCGGACGGACCAGCGTCCCGGACGGACGGAAATCAAGTGATTTCTCGAAAACAGGAAGTGTCACGTGATTGAAATTCGGTTCCTGACCTGACATGACCATTTCAAACATATAACTTTCATAACTTTTTTCTCTATCTCTTACGGTTTGGCTGCTGAAACAGCGTCCCGGACAGACAGACAAGTCTATTAGATAAAGGATCCTTGCCAATAAAACTGGGTACAGTTGTTTTAGCTGAATAGTACCTTTGTAACTATGGTTTTTAGGAATGTGTTTATAAATAATAACTAAAATGGCGTCAGCGGGCGACAGTAGTACATTGTGTAACTAGAACGAAAAGCGTAACATTCCCGGACCAATGTGAATATAGCTGGGCGAAGCGAATGCCGAGCCCAACAACACAGGAGTCTAGGAATGTTGCGCTTTTTGTCTTAGTTACACATACTATTTTTCCGCCAATTGTACCAGAATAATTAAAAAAAATTAGAAAAACGGGAATATTTCGAAAAATATTCCCCGCCTAGGGCGGGAATATTATTCCTGTACAGTTTTATTGTAAATTACCTAGCAACGGCTGATGTAATGGAATGTTTGACTTTGCCCAATAAAATTTTCCCAATAATGTGTCAATTCTGGTACGATTGGCAGAAAAAACCTTTTTCGTCCGCTAAAATGACGTTAATGGGCGGAGTTCTAAAAATCCCCATTATTATTATGGATCGATCATACATAAATGTATTTTTCTTAATTTTTAGTATTACTTCGGCAGAATCTGCCGAAGTATTACTTTCGGGCTCGACCATTTTTACTGATTTACAATTTTTACCGGAACCACTCAAACTTCACGACTAAACCAAAATTATATAAAAGGTGTCATAAAGCTGCATAACTTTTGTGAAGAGCAACCGCTTTGGCGTTCATGGAAAGTTGGAAAATTAAGTTTAAGGAAGGTGTCTCGCCGATTGGATGTAGGTATACACCGAAAAGCTTTTAGAATGAATCTTTCTCTTTTCTTTTTATGCCTTAGTCGATTTGTGTTCTCGTTGAACATATGTTAAGCGGTAATGCAATCATGCTGTCGGTATGGTCTAGATTTAGAATGACTATTTCCCACATCTCTTATTATCCAATGAAAAGCCATGCTTTTTCAAAATTCAACCAATCGTGTGTTTGTAGTGGCAAAAATCGAAATTTTCCCTTGGGATTTTGTCAGTTTCTTTTGCCACTTGCATCCACGGCAACCACCAAATATGTTGCTTTAATCAAGGTGGTATTTAAGAAACGTCATTTAAACTGTCATTGCGCATCAGTATAAATGTCAAACTGAACCCATATTTGGGAAATAGTCCACAAAATGTATTTCGGGCTCATGATTTTGCTCGGCAAATGTTTTACTCACGATTTATTGTTTATTTGGCAATGCCCCTCGACAAACTAACTTTGACAAATTCCCTCGCCTTCGGCTCGGGAATTTGATCAAGTTAGTTTGTCTTGTGACATTGCCAAAACAAGAAACTTTCGTAAAACATTTTTACCGGCAAAAGCATTTGCCCTTAATACATTATTACTGATAAAATTTGTATTTCAGATATAAGTAATATTTTTTTTATATTTTATAAATGATTTTCGTAAACAGCGGTTGCATCACATGTTAGTTTTTACATTCTCATATACGTACCTAGTAACAAGTGTTTCAAAAAGAACGCACTTTTTAAATTTCGCAACATTTTTTTTTCTGTAAAAGTTGTAACCCTAAAAATTTTACATCTGCCATATTTGATTGTTGCAATTTGTAGTTATGGAGCGCTACACAAAAGAACAACGCGTTATCATCGTGAAAACCGATTACCAAAATGGGGAAAGTTACGCTGAAACCGTTCACAAAGTCCGTTGAATTTTCAGTCGTGAAAGTGCACCAAATTTGTCCACTTTTCAAAGATTGATTAATAAATTGGTGTAAATTGGATCAATTATGGACAGTAAAGATCCTGTACTTTGTCGTTCCGGTCGGTCGCTAGAAAACATTGAAATTGTGAATGTGAGTGTTGCTGAAAATCTGCAAACGTCACTACACGTGATAACGGAGTTCTTGTGGCCTCAAGGTATGGACCTGGAAGACATGTGGTTTCACCAAGACGGCGCAACAAGCCACACTGCGCGTGATATAATTGATTTATTGGGAAAATCGATTTTTGGACCGCATTGTCTTCTGAATCGCAAAGAGGAGTTGGCCACCGAGATCGTGCCATTTGACACAGTGCGACTTCTTTCTTTAAGGTTTTTTAAAATCTCAGATCTATGCAAATAATACTCAAACAATTCCTGAGCTCAATGCCGATATCCAACGTATAATTAATGAGATAGACCCGCAACTCTAAGAAAACGTCATTTATAATTTCATCAAAAGAGCAAGGGTCTGCATCCAGAGTTGTGAGAGCCATTTGAAGGATATTTTATTCTATGATTAATCGGAACATGTCTACTTTAAAATTCAATTAAAAAAATATCAGCAATATCTAAAAAGCATGTGTTTTATTTTAAAATTAAAAATTGCGTTCTTTTTAAAACACCCTTTATAATAGAAAACAAAATTTACAACTCTCGTAACATGTTAAAGCAGAGCGTGTGATCTGCACTGTAGCAAGTAGCACACTGCTGCCCGTGCCAGGTTGAGTTGTACTACTAAAGGTTGGACCCAGAGCCTTCAAGAATGGGGAGGTGTAAACACTCTTTTTATCCTTACTTAACTTGTAAATATGAATTACCGTAATAAAAAGTTACACCCATAGAATAAGAGGGCAGGAGACCGATCCGCAGGCTGGTCGCTCGCCAAAATCTGCATTGATATATGCAGCTCTTTAGAAGTACCGTATTCTGCCACTCATGGTGCAAATATGTGCACATTTAGTTGGCGGCATGGTGGGGGGTTTCTTTACGTTCTGATTGGCCCCAGCAGTCGTATGCCACGATCACGTGACGGATCGAGAACCCGACGTAGAACACCAGCGCTGCGAGTGGTAAATAGTGTACTATTAAAGAGCTGTAAATATAATCGCAGGTTCTGTAGCATGGCAATCGGTCTCCTTCCCTATTACTCCTTGATTACACCAAAGGTTAAGATTTTATTGTCAATATAGAATATTACATAATTTACACTTAAAAGGATGTTTATTTTATATGAATTACTACGTGTTATAAATCAGGCACTTTGCTTGTTGCATAAGCTATAAGTGAGATATAATGGTTTTGCATTAAAGCTGATTTCCCCAGTATGATTATATACAAGCATATTTAATCCTGAATTCTAAACTCCCACACAGTTAAGTATACTTGTACCAGCACATTTAAGTATGACTGTACAATCACTAGTCACATTATTGGAGTAAAGGAAAACTACAAGCCTCCTTTCACTCGCATCAATTTTGCAATAGATAGTGCGAACATACTGAGTGCTCGCAAGTGCAAGTATAATAATATACGTTATCAGCCCTACACTAATGTCCATGTCCTTATTTATAAATATTTGTGATGTGTCTGGGACCGGCTTTGAAAACATCATTGTTAAATTTTACACTACATTGATTAATCTTAATATTATTTTAGAATTCATATTTTGTCAAAGTTAACTTTTTTGTTTAACTTAATTTCAGTTTCTTTCATTTCTGATAGATTTTACAAAATCCAATACTCGCAAATTCAATATAACTATCCCTTTTTCGTCTAGTTACTTTTCTACATACTATTTTACTCAAGATATTTTCTTATCCATATACGTGACCAGATCATGTTTTCGCTTTGCTTTAAATTCACAAGCAACAGAGGAATAGGATTTTGCTCTTGTATATTTCCTCACATTTTGTCCCCTGTATTTGTCTGTGTCGTTTTATGTTCACTACCAGATCACAAATAAAATTATTAATACTGCCAGCATCTTTGAAAGCTATCTAAATGCTGTTTTCAGATAACCTTAAAGCAGCCAGCAGTATTAACTGTAAAAGTCAAGACAAGTTTTAAGTAAATTACATCAAGAAGTTTCTTATAGGTACTAACGCTTTTCTTTAGTTATGTGTCTATATGTTTAGCTAAAGTAGATTTTTTTGCTGCTCTATATTGGCACACAGAACATGAATAAGGTTTTTCTGCAAAACTCAAGACCAGCTTTTAGTAAACGACAATATCAAGGAGTTTCTTATATCAAGAGATCCAAAAAAAACTGTTCCTCAGCGGGCTGTGAAATTCAAACGTTTGAATAATATGTTGGTTGCACTGTAAGTCTACGTCAAATTCTAGGTTAACAGTTTAGATTTTGCGTCAGTCTGTGTCAAAACTGACACAAAACCTAACCTGCTAACCTAGAATTTGACAGAGACTTACAGTGCTACCAACATATTATTCAAATGTTTGAATTCCAAAGCCAGCTGAGGAACAGTTTTTTTTTATCTCTCGATACTACAGTTTCCCTTTAGTTATGTGTCTTTATATGTTTAGCTAAAGTAGATTTACTTGCTGCTTTATATTTGCAAATAGAACATGAATAAGGTTTTTCACCTGTATGCCTCTTCATATGTCTAATTAAATCAGTATTTTGTGCTGCTTTATATTCGCAAATAGAACATGAATAAGGTTTTTCTCCTGTATGCCTCTTCATATGTCTAATTAAATCAGTATTTTCTGCTGCTTTATATTCGCAAATAGAACATGAATAAGGTTTTTCTCCTGTATGCCTCTTCATATGTTTTACTAAATTACTTTTCTGCCCTGCTTTATAATCACAAATAGAACATGAATAAGGTTTTTCTCCTGTATGTGACTTCATATGTCTAACTAACTTACTTTTCTCTGCTGTTTTATATTCGCAAATAAAACATGAATAAGGTTTATCTCCTGTATGCATCTTCATATGTCTAATTAAATCAGCATTTTTTGCTGCTTTATATTCGCAAATAGAACATGAATAAGGTTTTTCTCCTATATGCCTCTTCATATGTCTAATTAAATCAGCATTTTGTGCTGCTTTATATTCGCAAATAGAACATGAATAAGGTTTTTCTCCTGTATGTGACTTCATATGTCTAACTAACTTACTTTTCTCTGCTGTTTTATATTCGCAAATAAAACATGAATAAGGTTTATCTCCTGTATGCATCTTCATATGTCTAATTAAATCAGCATTTTTTGCTGCTTTATATTCGCAAATAGAACATGAATAAGGTTTTTCTCCTGTATGTGACTTCATATGTCTAACTAACTTACTTTTCTCTGCTGTTTTATATTCGCAAATAAAACATGAATAAGGTTTATCTCCTGTATGCATCTTCATATGTCTAATTAAATCAGCATTTTCTGCTGCTTTATATTTGCAAATAGAACATGAATAAGGTTTTACTCCTGTATGCGTCTTCATATGGCTCACTAAATAAACTTTCCGTGTTACTTTATATTTGCAAATAAAACAGGAATAAGCTTTTTCCCCTGCATGCGTCTCCATATGTTTACCTAAATCACTTTCTTGTGCTGTTTTATATTCGCAAATTGAACATAAGTAAGGTTTTTCTCCTGCGTCCGTCTTCACACGGTTAATTAAATTACCTAGAAAACGAATAAGGTTTTTCACTTCTATTGGTCTTCAAATGATTAATTAACTTACATTTTCCTGCAGTTTTATCTTCACAAATAGAAGATGTGTAAAATTGTTCAGTATGAGTTTTAATATGTTCCAAAAAATTACTCTCGTCTTGTGCTTCATATTCACAAACTTTGCAAACTAACTGTTCTTCTACGTGACTTCCACTTGCTGCACACAATTCAAGTAGTTCATCCTTTACCTCAACTTCCTCCTGTTTAATATCTAATTCGTGACAAGCCATGTTGTTGATAGTATCTTCAATGATCTCCTGCCGAGCATGTAACTTTGCGATTACTTTACTTTCATTTTTTGTCAGTGGTTCATGTAATATGCTGGTTATTGGATTAGGCAAATTACATTCAACTAATTCATGTTCTACATCCATTATTATGAAGAATTCGGATATAATAAATGCACTATCTGAAAATAAATGGCACAACAAAATTCAGTAAAGTCAACCAGGTTATGTTCACTTAACATACATTAACAAACTTTCTATTCTGAGTCTAATATTCTTACAAGAAATAACATGAAACTCGAAGAAGTAACTCGTTCAGAGAATGGGCTAGCAGTAAATATAACATTGAATTGTTATGCAAACTACGATCAACTGTCATTACCGACTGGGAAAAACGGTTAGGTAAAAAAAAACTACAACAGTATACAGTGTGTCGCCTTAAATTTATACTATATACAGTCACTTTATATACACTAACGTTAACAGTCTGGCCATATATGGTCACGATTCTCATTGGTGCCGCCATTTTATGTCTTGCGTCATTTTGACAATAAGATTTAAATTTCACAAATGTCAAAGTCACATTTATGCAAATAAAATAAGTTGACATTCAATCAAGAAAAATCGTTTGAAATGCGAGTACATAGTTAAAACTGATCATAATTTTTAGAAACAACTAGAACTATAATTTATTAACGGTAAGCTGACAAGGTTTAAAGAAATTTATCAATTTCAAAAATTTTCTTCAGATATGAGGTATTGCTGTGCAGTCGGATGCAAAAGCAAATCTGAAAAATGTGTGCAACGGAAACTTTCCTTAGGAATAGGGACAGACGGGACTTATGGACAAAAAAATTAATAGAGAAAATTGGTACCCGAATGGAAATTCAAGAATTTGTGAAAAGCATTTTGCAGATTGTATGTGTGAGAAAGCACGAGTTGGTGACAAAAAAGACGTAAGGATATTGCTGTTCTAACATTATTTACCTTCTCATCGTCTGCTTCGGAGCCTACAGCCATTAAAAATACCAATGTCTTTATAAACAACTGGTAAAATTTTAAAATAACATTATCCGTTCGAAAAACTGATTTTATCGACGTTTAAATTTTAGGTTTGGAGTCTTGTGCATTTGAATGCAAAAATAGGTATGAACATGGTATTAAGATGAAAAGCTTCCCTAGAAATGAAAATAAGGGGCTTGCGGCCAAACAGGTTAATCGAGCATATTAGAATAACATAAAAGGTCAGAAGAGAATCTAAATGTAAAAGCATTTTATATAAATAAAATGCATATTGTTGATGTAAAACGTATTGCAACTTTTAATCAATTAGAAAAGTTTATTATATCCAAAGTTATCGGTGTTCGTTTAAGAATAATAGCTGAAACCAAAACGAAAAAGCAAAATACACAACGAAGCAAATACACTTGTACTTCTGTGGCAATGCACAATGCAGGCTATATAAATTAAGTGGGAAGTTATGAAAAGTAATTTTAAGCGTATTAGACTGTTTTATTAGTTTTGGGATCACTGTAAGTTCTGTAGGTTTGCTATTATTTATGTGAGTACTAACTGTAAATAAAATTTATAATATCTCATTGATACGACATTGTTTGTTTTACTATTTAGTCATATATTTACTTATACTAAGCATTTATTTAATTAAACTATTTTCCAACACTAACCCCGCCACTGCTTTTGACCCGCCACTGAAGGCGGCCATATTCTGTCTTATGTCATAAGTGATATTTCATATGGCCAGACTGTTGTATATAAAGTGACTGTAATACTATATACATACTTTCTAACGCTGGGTCTATGTATTATATAGTTACAAAAAATGAAAAGGGTGGGAGAATAGTTACATCAACAATTGGGATATTTAGTCCTAGACGAGTGCACTGCCGCTAGTTATGTCTTTTTTCTATATATTCCACCTGATATAAACCTTTACTTGGTAGTGTAAAGCCAACACTATTTGTTAATTTAGCAAATGCAGCATTTTCGTTTTAAAATCATATATTATGAAACGTATAAATATTTACTTTAGTTTTAATGGCTTTAAATTCAGATGCAAAAAAAAATAATGAAACTGGCTGGTGTTTTACATAAAGTCTAACTCCAAGAATTTGGTTTAAATCATTTAAGAATAGATGAAGATAAACTTTCAATAACGAACCATTTGTATTAACTCATGAGAAGATTTTTTTATAGTTATTAAGATACTAAGGGCATTATGAGTAAAATAAGAGCCCAAGATTGTTAGTGTACTAACCGAGGGCCTTTGGCCCGAGGTGTGTACAATAAACGCGGGCTCTTAGCTCATAATGCCCGTGGTGCCTTCAAGGTTTTATGTCCAATTTTCATACCTAATTCATATTCATATCCAATTCATATAATTACTATGATATGGTATTTAAGATTGATCTAGTTAGCTGATCTAAGTTAGAATTGTGACATTAGCTGAGCTGTCATTAATTTTCATTGTGACAGTGGTGCATAATAAAGTTGTATCTATGGAAACAAATACTGTTAATTTTTCATAATAACCCTAGTGTTTTTATGAAGAAAATAATTGCCCTAGAGCGTTATTTTGTATCTAAGATACTTTAAAATAGAGTCATTAAATTCAATTAATGTACTGGTAGGACATAAAATAAATTATGATAATATTATATTAATAATCAATAGGAATAATTTAATATACACTTTTATAATTTTAATATTTAGTTACAATATACACTGTAGTTTATTTATCTTGTTCCAACATATATTATGTCCAGCGTTTTTGCATGAGTGTTTAACATTTTGATAACTTTTTAAATGAACTAATTTCATAGTTCTTGCTGTGGCAGCTATGAAATTAGTTTATTTAAAATGTTATCAAATTGTTAAACACCCATGAAAAAACGCTGGACGTAATGTGTTGTAACGAGATAAAAATACCACAGTGTATAATATACAGAGATGTACTGACGGTTTTCAAAATTAAATAACTCTTGAACAGATTAACCAATTCCAACTTTTCAAATGGGATCTTATCAAGGAAGCATGGGAGTTTGACAGTTGTCAAAATAATTATCATGAACCACCAACCAACGCATTGTTTGCGTAACACATATTTGAGAACAAATTCGATTGTTGCGACTCGACGAGCATTTTGGAATGAATTCCAACAATTATTTTATGCGGGGAATGCTGATGGGTCGCGTCCATAAAAATAAATCCCGCAATCTTGATAACCTAAAACAAAATATTGAAGACGAAATTAGAACGATACCAGCTGACATGTTAGGTTGAGTAATGAGAAATTTTGTATGGCACCTACAAGATTGTGTTGAGACGGAAGGCAGCCACTTGACCACTTCAATTTTTAAGTAAAAAAAACCCCCATGTTTCAGCTTTTAGATATATGTTTAGATATATGAAACTAATAAAAAGTTATTTCACTTTGAAAACCGTCAGTACATTTTGGGATTCCCTGTACATATAGTAAATTAAAACAAATCATGAACATAAACAATAGTATATTACGCAACAACTTTAGAAGAGTGAAGTTAAACTCAGTAAGTATGACTGGTTTGAGTACGAGCGTTAGCGAGTACTTAAAATATGAAATATTAGATTTTTATATAAATGTGACATTAAATGTCAAAACATTACCAAGCTGAGCAGAACTCGTTTTTATGTACTCAAATACAATAAGCAGCTTCAGTTGATGTTGTGAATTTTCCAGAGCTGAAGTGTATTGTTAGTGGCACTGTAAGTCATATTCAAGGTTAGCAGGTTAGGTTTTTTGCTGCAGTTTGTGTCACAACGGAAGCAAAACTTAACCTGTTAACCTCGAAGTTAACATAGACTTAGAGTGCCACCAACAATATATTTCAGAATTACCAAACGTAAAACGAATCGTCGTTGCTGTAATGGTTACTATGGTGCAAAGTACCACATTTCTAAACGAATTTGTATGTAGAAATGTAGTACATTACCATATGAAATGCCATAAAAAGGGTTTATGAACTCAAACATTTTACTAATGAGTATAGGCTATTCAGCAAACGATGTTTCAATCAGTCATATGTTTTGCTGATCCGAGTAGACGTGTCTTAAATCGCTACCACATTATCCTTCAAAATATAGTGACTGCGTCGCCATAAAATTGTAAAACTATGCCAACTAAGTACACGTGCCTATAAAACATAATTGGATAGTACAAGTTCCAGTCCTGGAGAAGATTGATTGATTGATTGATTAAAAGCAGGGATTTAGATGGGTTAGTAGTGAGCCCAGTTTTGCACTTCGACTCTGTGGTCTTTTGTGCCCCCCCTGACCCTATTAAAATAGATCTGCACCTTCAACGAGTTGTAGGAGGTGTTTTACGAGGTGCTCGTGTGTGAGAGCTGCTCCGTGTGGAGTTCCCCCGAAAAGTTGCTGTCTTTTGCGGAGTAACGCTGGACAGTCGAAGATTATGTGTGAGGCTGTCTCCTCCTCTTCCTGACATAATCTACAGAGTATGTCCCCTCTGTATATGCCTATTTTGTGTAGGTGTTTTCTCAGGTGGCAGTGTCCTGTGACTAGTCCTACCAGCCGTCTGATCTGAGTTCGTCCTAGATGGAGTACATCGGTTGTTAGTCTGCGAGAAGGCGTTCTAATTATTTCCTTCCCCAGTGTTTGTCCCTGTGTGGCATCCCAGCGAGAAGCGTGTTGTCTAACGGTCCATTTTTCTATCGCTGTTCGGATGCTTTGTTTGGGTATACCAAATACAGGTTCTGGGCATATAAATGGGGTAGATGCACCAGCTTTTGCGAGGGCGTCTGCCGCTTCGTTTCCCTCTATCCCTGTGTGCCCTGGCACCCAAATGAGCTGAACAGTGTTCTTTTCAGCTAGGAGTGTCAGGTGATTTAAGCATTCTCTTGTTAGCACAGAGCTTACACGAGGTGATTCAAGCGCTTTCAGTGCCGCTTGACTGTCAGAAAGTATGCTTATGCGTTGTTGGGAATACCCGCGTTTTGCATTTTCCTGGACGCATTGCATTATAGCAAAGATTTCAGCTTGAAAGACTGTGGCTTTGGTCCCAAGAGATACACTAATGTCCTCTTTTGGTCTTACGCCATGTATTCCAGCACCCGTGCCCTCTGCTGTTCGGGATCCATCTGTGTACCAGACTAGCCCATTTGGCAGGTGGGTTGAGGTTTCTTGGGTCCAGTCATTGCGATCGTACCTCACAGTGAAAGGTTTGTCAAAGGAATACTCTGGAAGGCTGTAGTCTGAGCCCATTTTTAAGATGGGGTTACCTTCGCCCACTTCCTGTATCCGTTTGTGTCCGCACCGTTCCTGGTTGGTGTTCCAGTTTCCGGTGGTTTTCATTCTGTATGCTCCAATCTGGGCTTCCCCTTTTAGATATATGTCTAGAGGTGTTAGTCCCAAGAGAGCTTCCATAGATGCTGTTGGAGTGCTATTCATAACTCCACAGATGCACAAACAGGCCAGTCTCTGTATCCTGGATAGTTTTTTAATTGCTGTTTTTTGTTCTACCTTTGGCCACCATACCAAGGTGCCATAGGATATCACGGGTCTGACTACTGTTATGTAGTACCAATGAACCATCATTGGTTTCAGTCCCCATGTTTTACCAAACATGCGTCTACCCATCATGAGGGCCATTTTTGCTTTGTTTGCTATTTTGTCTAGGTGTGCATTCCAGTTTAGTTTTGCATCTAGGGTAATACCCAGATATTTAACTTCCTGGCTAACCTGAATTCTTTCACCAAAGATTGTAAGGTTGTTGAAGGCCTCTACATTTCTTTTCTTAGTGAAAGGTATTATAGATGTTTTGCTAGGGTTTACCTTGAGGTTTTCCCTATTGCACCATGCCTGAGTGATGTTCAGTGCCCTTTGCATGAGAGCTGCAATGATGGTTGGATACTTGCCCCTTATGAGAATGACTATGTCATCTGCATAACCTTGGGTGTAGAACCCTTCATCATTGAGTGTCTGCAGGAGATCGTTCACTACCATGTTCCACAGTAGTGGGGATAGTACACCCCCTTGTGGACAACCTCTGACAGCACGTGCCTTGAGGGATTCTTCTCCCAAATCGGCCTGTATCTGGCGTCCCTCTAACATGGTTTTTATCCATCTGTTTGTGATGTCGTCCACGCCATGTCTTAGGGTTGCAGTCATTATTGATTCGAAGGAGGTATTATCAAATGCTCCCTCTATGTCCAGGAAAGCAGCTAGGGCTACTTCCTTGTTGGTTATCGACATTTCTACCCTACTGAGTAGGTTGTGAAGTGCCGATTCACATGATTTTCCTGGTTGATATGCATATTGGCTACGATGTATGGGATTGTCTTTCAAGACCCCATCTCGTATGTGCCTGTCTACCAGTTTTTCCATAGTCTTTAGACAGAAAGACATTAGGCTAATCGGTCTATATGCCTTTGGCAGGGTGTACGATGCTCGCCCTGGTTTGGGAATGAAGACGACCTTGATCGGTCTCCACGCCAGTGGCAAGTAGTTTCCCGCTAGGCATAGGCGAAAGATCTTAATTAGGATCGGTACCAGAAGGTCTATTCCCCGCTGCAGTAGAGCGGGGAAGATTCCATCTGGTCCGGGTGATTTATAAGGTGAGAAGGATTTTACAGCCCACTGTACCTTGCTGTGACTGATCACTTCCCTAGCTACCTTCCACTCGTCTCTCGCGGGCCTTTTTGAGAAGTTGCTAGGGACTGGCTGTGATGTTATGTTAGCCTGATCAGCCATCAGTGCTCCTGGAAAGTGTGCTTGAATTAGCATTTCCAGGGTTTCCCTTTCACTGGTTGTGTATTCCTGTGTCGGTTTTAGCATGTTCCCGACTGGATTTAAAGGGTCTTTTGACAGAACTTTGTGGAGGCGTGCTGTTTCTGTGGTGCCTTCAATGTCCCCATAGAAGCTCCTCCATGAGTCTGTTTTTGCTTTTCTCAGAGCTTTCTTATATTCGGTTAGAGCCTGGGCGTGTTGGCCCCACTCTCCGTTCCTTTTTGCTCTGTTAAAGAGTTTTCGTGCTCTTTTCCTCAGGTTGGCCAGGTGTTCATTCCACCATATGACCTTCCTGTTGGTCTGTCTCTTTCTTAATGGACAGTTGTTTTCATATGAGGTTAGTATGGCGTCATTCATTTGGTCCACAATTACCTCAATGTCTGCTGGCGTATGGATATGGGTTTTAACATCGGATAACTTGCTAAGAAGTTCCTCCCTGTATGCAGCCCAATCAGTTTTCCTGGGATTTCGATAGGTTATTATTGCCTTTTCAAAATCTGCCAGGAAGTACTCAATGTGTCTATGATCAGACAGTGATGGTTCGTTAGATACGCGCCATTGTATTACTCTGTCTTGCAGTCCAGCCGTGGACAGAGTTATGTCAATGACTTCTTGCCGACGCCGAGTTACAAAAGTGGGCTCACTACCTCGGTTAAGTATTTGTAAGTTATTACTTACCAAATATTCCAGGAGATCGGTTCCTCTCTGGTTTGTGTCCGTGCTGCCTCATGCAGTGTTGTGCGCATTGGCATCGCAGCCTGCTAAGAACTGGAGGCGGTTGGCCTCGCAGAACGTTACAGTTTCCATCAACTCTGTGCTTGGTGGAGGGTTGATGGCATCGTAGGGAAGGTATACGGAGGATATCACTACCTGCCTCTCGTTGCCCTCCCTGATTTGTTTCAGTTTAATGGTTGTTAGATCCCTAAAACATAAGTTGTACAGAGCCATGTATTTTACCCCCCTTCTTACATAAATACATGTCCTGGGTATATCAGAGGATTTATCGTATATTAACTCACCTCTGGCTTGTCCGAGTCCCATTATTTGGCCCCTTACTATCCATGGTTCTTGGATGAGGGCCACATCAATGTCCTCGGTTTGTAACCGGCTGCATAATACAGCCGTGGCTCCCCTACTGTGTTGGAGGTTTACTTGCAGTAGCCTCAGGACACTTGCTGGTGCTGGCGCCATCTTGTCCGTCAGGGGTAGGTACAGATAAACATCTGAATGTTGCTCTGCCTAGGCCTAAACATGGCTTCATGTTCAGGTTACGGAGAGTGGTTAGGGATGCCTCGTCGATCAACATGATCAGTGTCCTGCCTTTAGGCTCCGATACACTGTTGATGACTCGCCAGTCCTCTGTCTTCAGCCCCTTGTTCTGGGTCTTAAGGAGATCAAGGATATCCTTCTGCGGTTTGGTACTAAAGGGTTTGGGAGCCCACATAAGTACTTTGGCCGCATTCAGGATCTCCTTGGCTGGTCCTACTCTGAGCCTAGCTCCCTCCCACAGCTGGAGGTTTGGAGTCGTGGTTGTCAGCCATGACTTCGTTTCCTCGCTCTTGCAGGAGAGGATGACTGCACCTTTTTCAAAGTAGCAGCTGTTGAACTGTGGTCCTGTTCCTTCCCCTCCGGGTTGGATTTGTCCCAACAGTGCGGACTGAATTTCTTCGGCTTGTTCCTCCGTCAGGCGTGTCTCTGGGAAGTCCTGAGGAGCTATAGCCATTTTTAATCCTTTAAGGGCTTCCTTAAAGGTTTCTTTCCTCACTGCATTATCATCAGTGCAGGACTTTTTTGCAGTTGTCGCGGTTTGGGAGTTTGGTGTGCTCCCGTCGGACCTCTGCCTCTTTAGAAAGTGTAGTAGCCGGTACGCCTGAGCCGCCAGCTATTTCTCCTTTCTTAGAAGGTGTAGTAGCCGGTACGCCTGAGCCGCCAGCTGTTTCACCTTTCTTAACACTGCCGGTGGGAGCGTGTGAGCTCTCGTCACGGTTTGTGTTAGGTTTCTTGGGGTTCTTTCTCCTATGGCGTATGGGTTCGCCAAGAGCTTTGGCCCTCTCGATTGCGGCTTTCCGTCTCTGTGCTCCAGAAAGCCGTTGCAGTGACACCTTTTCGATTTTGGAGGTTAGGGTATCAGCCTCCGAATCGACGGTGGTTCCCTCCTCAGTTATGTTTTTTTCAGCCACATCTGATTTGGGTGATTTCAACAGGGCTTCTTCATCCCCGCTGGAAAGGTTAGGTAATATGTCTTCGTTATCCATATTGTTCCCACGAGTATGGGGGAAAGGGTTTCGACACGCACGGAGCCCCCTGCATACGTGAAGGGCTAAATACAACGGGGTGCGCCAGGTGCCCCGAGGTTGGTCGCTAGGGACCAGGTTGCCTCCTGGCCATGCATCCCTTCGGCGCGCACCGTACCTTGGGATTAGGGGGGTTTTTATAGTGGGGCCCCATCCACACAAACCAGGCGGTTAAGCCCAGTTCCCCGTGCCCCAGGTTGACACTACCCTGAGCGCCGAAGGCCACTCAGGGGTCGTTGCATCAAACACTGGTGGTTTACGGTATGCGAGTTGGTCTGCGACAGCTGTGCTGCTGACCAGTCATTCCCGTAAAGGGTCGTGGCCGTTCCCCTATCCGCCACCTGGGGACGCACCCGGTCGGCGCTCAACCGACATGGCAATTAAGCCATGCTCTCGGGAGTCCTGGAGGAGACTTCATATCAAAGATTTTGGAAAATGAAGATTTTATTAACAAACTGGCGGAGCGCTTATTTTACCATGTGTCTAAACGGCTTGAGGAACGAGTCAAGGAGTGGGCTAATACAAGCGGGCGATAATAAGGAACAATATGGGCGATGTAACTGTCTCCCTATTTATGGTATCCCTGAGAAACTTAACGAAGTCGTAACTGATACTGTTGTACAACTCATTAGTACTAAACTTGATATAGAAATTTTTGAATATAGCATAGACGTGGCGCATCGCTTACCTGGTGCACCCGATAAACCACGCCCAGTTATAATCAAGTTTACCCAGCGTTCCATCAGCAACAACGTTCTTGCCAACATGAATAAGCTTAAGGAAACGTCAATTGTTGTCAAAGAAGACTTGACCAAAGTACGGGCGTCATTATTAAAGGAAACCGTAATCCAGTTCACGAACAAGAATGTCTGGACATACAACGGAGTAATGCATGTGAAGCAGAACTCTAAAATTTACAAAATATCATCGGGCGCGGATCTTCTATCCTGTGTCAATTAAGCTAGGCAGTGATGAGCCCACCTCAAACTCACAATACCCTGGCACACAGCAATAAGTACCTACTTAGTTTTATCGTAAATATACTCAGCAATACGCTTGCAATTCAATTTTGTTTCTTTCGGTTTTTTCTTATTTGTTCCGCATTCTCTCGTTGCATTTAATTTTAAATATCTCTTAATTTATTACATCTAACTCGCTCATTTATATATTTTAAAAATTATACATATTATTCTCTGACTTGCCATTATCATTTGTTAATTGCAGACCACCTCTAACATTTTGTAATTTTTATTTAATTTGTTATATTATAAATCTATAACCAATTTGGTTCTTTTATATAAGTGAAGACTACTGTTTAGAAATAAATGTCTTCAGTAGCTTTGCTCATATCAAATAATTATGCGTATTGTGAAACAGAATTATAATTCTCAAATCTAACATAAATATATATTTTTTCTATAGCACATGTTAAAGTGTGCTTTTATCAACTGAAAACAAAAGGTCAAGTTTTACTTTAACAGCAAGGGTAGATAAAGTAGCACTTTAACATCAAGGATAGATAATGGTTATTTAACCAACAAGTGTGTTAATAAAGGTGATTAATAATCGAGAGATTTTAACGCGTGAGCGAGTGGAGCGAGCGAACGCGTTAATGAGCGAGATTATTAATCACCGATTAACATAAGAGTTGGTTACAAGACTTTTCCGTCAATCGTACGTTTATTAAAATCCATCAAAAATATTTATTAGTTTTGACATTTCAGATACATTTGACGTTTAGTACGTATGGTTGCCGATGCTGGAGCAATTTTGCGGCAATTAAAATACTTGGCGGTTGGAAATCCACCTCTGTTGCCGAAGGATACATTGAGAACTCGATAGGTATAAAATACAAACTGCCACAAGGATATTGAGCGAAGCGTTTTCTAATGTAAATATTTATATTAATAAATCCACGGAATAATTTAACCTTTAGTTTTGACATTTCAGATACATTTGACGTTTAGTACGTATGGTTGCCTATATAAAATCATTGCGAAAACGGGTCTATTAATGCATGATTTTTTAGACAAAATCATGCATTAATGAGTCGATATATAAACGATTGACGGAAAAGTAGTTTAATTTTCTAACTTTTGTTTAAATTAAATATGACAGCTTCGTATTATCGTAGCAACCCAATCTAGCTACTGACATTTTGAAATGTGATTGACTGTCATTATTTTCTTTTGAAATTGTTAAAGTTCTTGCTATAGAAAAAAATATTGTATTATACACGACGATAAAGTTATTTCTATCCACTCTTGAATCATTAACGTCTCGACTTCGTCTCGACGTTAAACGATTCACTCGTGGATAAAATTTAACTTTATCGTCTTGTATAATAAATTACTATTTGTAATCATGACTTTTAGTATAGCTCATGTAAACACAAGATCATTACTGCCCAAATTTCATTTATTAGTAGAATTTTTAGATAATAATCCGTATGACTTGTTCTGTATTTCAGAAACTTGGTTCTGTAGGAGCTGATGATTCATTGGCATGGTTGGAGAGATAAGTGTTTAACTTAACTCCACTAGGATTATTACGGATACCGCCCCAAAGAGTATTTTTCGAATTATAATCACCAATGGTTAATGTAGGAGTATTGCTTTGGAATAGCGCAGGTATTGAGATGGTATTGAGCCAGCTACTCAACTCTGCTTGCAGCACAAATAAATAAAAAGCAAGTCAGAAAGCAAAGAGTTGGGATAGTTCATGCAACTGCAAGATTTAGCACATAAATTTCAATCCGTAATTACATTTGCAAAGAAATGCCGGTAGTAATGGAATTATTTGAGTAAAGAAGGCAAATAGTCTAAGAGCTGGTGACATTTTTTGGTGATCATTTAGTTAAGGCCTAGTTTATCAAAGAATGTTGCTGGAGGCATGTATAAGTGTCATCTGTAAGGATTCTCCTAGATAGCGGCATCGGAGAGAGGCAGAACACCCCCAATTTGCACTGTCAGTATATGTCAAATTCGAGGTGAGCCGGTTAGGTTTTGTGTCAGTTTGTGTCAAAACTGACGGAAAACCTAACCTGCTAACCTCGAATTTGACATAGACTTACAATGCCACCAACCTATTATTCATACGTTTCAATTTCCACAGCCGCCCCTTATGGACTTATTAGTGTAAGTTATGTCAAATTCGAGGTTAGCAGGTTAGTTTTTCCGTCAGTTTTGTCACAAACTGACACAAAACCTAAGCGGCTCACCTCGAATTTGACATATATTAACAGTGCAAATTGAGGGTGTTCTGCCTCCCTCCGATACCGCTATCTAGGAGAATCCTTACAGATGACACTTATACATGCCTCCAGCAACATTCTCTCAAAAAATAGGCCTTAACTAAATGATCACCAAAAAATGTCACCAGGGCAGAGCTCGTTTTTCATAGATTGGAGTCGATAATCTTAAATTAGCCAAAAATAAGAGGTTTGTGCAAAGTTAAAGCCGAACCCAAATGAATAAAACTGTCACAAAAAGGTTTATAATATGTGCGTGTTAAATGAAGCGTAGATGTCAGAATAATGAAATAGGAAATGTTTATGAGCAATCTTAAATAAAGGTAAACGAAGCAGAATTATAATAATACGTTGCAAAGAGCATAAACCAGGCAAAACATGGCAATTATAATAATTAGACAGCCATACTTGGAAATATGGGAAAAGTACATAGTTGAGAAAATACGAAGAAAAGGACACAGCTGAAAGGAAAACAGAATTAGTGCAGGAAGTAAACAATTAAAAACAAGTCAGTGTAGTTACGCGAGTAATAAAGACAATTTAAATAAAACAAAGTGTAGGGGCGCTATGAGACAATTAAAATCGAATTGAAAGGATAATAATTTAGAAATAGTATTTTTGTAAAACATTTTAGTTATAAGAAATATTAGTATAAGAAATTGTTGTATTGAACTTGGTCTACATCCGTTTTTTGTATTCTAGATAGGCAATTGTTAATAACGACCAACAGACAGAAACAGTGGAATAAAAATGAATTCTTGACAAAGATTTTGGTCTCTGATTTAAATAAAGTTTATATATAGTTAGATTCAATTTAAATTAATAAAAGGTACCCCATTGTGTTAGCAATTTACCCGTGTATCCGTGGAAGTGCGGGTTTTAATTTCCCTCGAAAAAAATTAATTTCTCCGATACCACATTCCGATGATCGTAGATAGTCATTCACGGGCACATTCGAGTACCTACCGCGCGAATGAACTACATTCACAGCCCATTGGCGTACCACATTAATTTTCAAATTAACGTATCAGGGAACCCAGCTTTGAGATATGAGTTTTTCTCTTGCCTACCGAGCTAGCTTCTGTAATATTAAATTACAGGTGAATGAATTATAGTAAAGGGCATAATACTGTAATTAACGAATCCAGTAAATACGGAATTATTTTTAATCAGTCTATAAAATTTAACCAATAATCAAAAATTTGTTTTGGGCTCCTACTAAAAATTACATTTTATTACAATATCATAATTACATCAAACAGTAGCACGAGCATCATTACAGTATATCAACTTCAAGTAGCCGCTTATTTGGTCGTTTGTATACTACTGTAATGATTACATTTTGGTTGTTTCTGGTTTCCATCTTGATGGCTACTGCTTCTAGATTAGTGATGCCTTCTAATTCGTGCGGGTTGGCAGACAGTGAGCGTTTAATTATTATAGCTACGCCACCTGCAACAGAGTTTGTTATACGGTCTTACCGAAAAATGTTGTATTGTAGTACTTTCAATCGTTCGTTCATCTTTTGCTAGATGTGTTTAGGTGACAATTAATATATCAACATTATGCCTTGCTAAGAAGGCAATAATTAATGCTTTTTGTTTCACCATTCCATCGGCGCTGTAATTGCAGATGATATGTAATAGATAGTAATTTTGATGGAACTTTATCCATTGACGACAGAAGCGATAAGTGACAAGATGGGTTAGCATGTTCCAGACGGTTTGAAGTATTTCAAAGAAGGATGATTATGGGGAGTGAGAGGCAGATGGCTGTGGGTTATTATTTGAGGTTTGATCTGAGGTGATACGTGTGTAGGTAGTGCCTGGAGTTACATATTTGTACAATT
The DNA here is from genome assembly GCA_940337035.1 of Agriotes lineatus. Classification (NCBI taxonomy): domain Eukaryota; kingdom Metazoa; phylum Arthropoda; class Insecta; order Coleoptera; family Elateridae; genus Agriotes; species Agriotes lineatus. The sequence goes on along the minus strand of CALNHX010003306.1, from coordinate 56,957 downwards.
TTGGGTTTTGTTTTTATTTCGTTGGTTGTGTGTAGTCTTCTTGTTTGCATTCACATAATAGAGGCAGCCTCTGTAATTAGCGGGATGTTTATCTTTAAAGTTGATACAATGTGATTTTTATGCGTGTGTCTTTTTGCATTCTTTGTAATGATGCAATCCGGTACATTTGACTCATCTGGCTGGAAGGTGGCAATAGTTTTTTGTATGTCCTATGCGCTGGCAATTTGTACACTGAGAAGAATTTTTGCTACTATGTCGAAGTTCGATCTTAATTATACAGTGGAATAATTTTGCGAGTTGAAATATCTCCCGTGCCTTTTCATTTCTAATTAGTTCAATTGCGCAAATTGGGATTGGCTGTTATCATAATTACTGATAATTTGGTACTTTCAAGATTATGAAAAGTATAATATGCAACTTTGTCTTTGTTGTCATCGTAAAATTTTGTGAGCAGGCGATAATCTTGGGCATTAGTTAAGTTAATTCTTAACTGAGAACCTTGATTGGTTGTTGCAAATTATTTTTTAATTATAGATTTAATGTCTAATATAACCGCTTGGTGGTTATTAGCGTTTTTCAAAAATATTGGTGGTATTTTGTGGGCTGTAAGAATTGGAGTTGATAATTTGGTATCATCAATGTTGAGATCAATATTCGTTGGACGATAGTATTTATTTTTAGTGAGCAGGTCTTTATTATCAAACGAGTAGTCTTACTCTGGCTTTCGGGCGTCTGAGTCGTGATAGTGCGTTTATTTGTATTGTTGTCCACCGGCTGGTGTTCCATAAGACTGTGATCTTGTATTTGACTACCCTTGTAGATAAGTGTGGGATCCCGAATTAAAGTTTTATCCATTGTTATAATAGGATGTAGTTACTTGATTAGAAGGAAACGTGGCGTAGCCAAAGGCTAGCCGTGCCGGCTGTGTTTGTGAACAGAATTGCCTGAGAGGCTGCTTCAGGATTTCGTTACTTTGCGCTGATTCTATCCGTCAAGCACGTAAACAAGACTGTGTTTACGTTTTAAACCAATGTAGTCAATGGTACTTGAACGGACGACAGTAGAAACACTAACCCCTGGAGCACAGCCTCATGCCCCATAAATATTATGGCTTAGAAGGGGTAGTGAATGAATCAAACATTAAATGCAGATTGTTTTATTATAAAAAATAAACTGGTATTTATACAAAACTAAAAATGCTTAACGAAGTAACAATATCAAAGTTCATATATACAGTTTACTGGGCCAGAGTGTTTAAATTACAAAACAGCAGAGTAGCAATTGTGCAGTTTTTATTTCCTGCTAGAGCGAAGGTCGTTCGTTGAACTTACTACTGTAGGTCGGTATTGTGCATGGAGTGCAGATTTGCATTTTTCCTGGTCTTTAACTCGTCTGATTGCGTAATAACACTGGCTTTTAAATTATGAATAATGTTTCGTAAATTTGGACTGAAATATATATTTTTAATCTAATTTAAACATATTAAATTTCGTAATTATGAGGCAAAGACTGGTGATTGCAACATTAAATTTTTCTTGCTAATAAATGGGAATTGCATTTAAAAACGTGCAACTGGATTTCGTAAATTTTAGAAAATAAAATTTATGTGTGTTTAAATCAAGTTTAACCATATTGCCAATTTTAGGCCGAAGAAAAAGAAAAGGAAAACTATATTGTTTCTTCCACATTAAGGGTTTTTAGAGGATATTCTTCTACGGCTGACTGGCGTTGTTTGGATTGATGCTTCCTTCGGTTGATCCTTTTCCGAATGTAGTAGAGGGCTCCTATTAGAATAGCCCCTCCCAATAGGCTGCCTGTGATCCCGCTGGATAGATAGGAGTGGTGGCGGATGGTTTTCCAAGTTATGTCCTTTAGGTGCTGCTGGAATTCCAACTGCGAAGTTTGTAGATCCTCGAAGTGGTCTGACTGTTTTAGTACTGGCTCCTCTGCAATTTCTGAAAACGAGTTGGGTGTTATTGTGTTGGTAAAGTTGATGCTGACGGCCTTGGAATATCCTGCGAGGATCTTGAATTTTTTGCTATGCCTGGGGGTTAACGTATTCTTTGTAGTTTGTATGATGCAGTCTGACGAGATCTGAATCACACCTGTAGTGTTGACAGTGACTTCTTCCCTATTGCCACTACAAGTGATAGCTATTCGGGTTGGCTTGTTGACTACGAACATCCAGGTGTTTTCCATGTATAGTTGTTTCCAAATAATGGACTGGATCTGATGTCTTCGTAGGCTGCACTGACTAATTTCTGTTCGATGATATATATCATCAATGATGCAATTTAGGTTATTTTCAATTCCTTTCACGACTGTTGGACTGCAGATATACGTGTTTGGAGTAATTTGGATATTTTCTTTGAATTCCTCATCTGTCTCTTGAAAGTACATTTGTAAGTTGTAATCCACAGCGAAGATCCCTTTTGGTACGTCGATCACCCAGTAGGACCCATTGTTAATTTGGAGAGGAATTGGTGTCACCTTGATTAAGGTATATTCGGTTTTTTCTACTATGATGAAGTATCCTTGGACGTTGATGTATATGTCATCATGTCCGATGTCGACCTTCAGGATTGGAGTCGGTAAAATTTCTAAATTTGGCGAGAGTTTACTGGTTGCATTTGCGAGGATTTGCTTGATTTGGGCAGGTGTTATTAACTCGTAAAAATTACCTTGTTGGAAATGAACGTTCAAAATGTTTGTGTGGTAATTGCACAGTTCACTAATAACATTTGTGGCGACTTGATAGACACTGATGATGTGGATATTTAATCGGTTGGAGTTTGTTGCCTTATACCACTTGTCCATGTTGTTAATTGCCCTGATTCCTTGGTTCAGCTTCTCTTGGAAATGTTTCAGTTTCTGATCGATTCGTTCTTCGGTCTCATTAAATCTTGAAAGTGCTGACAGCAAGAATTTGGATTGTTGACTGTCCATTTTTATTAATTCCTGTTGATTTTTGTCGTGTATATCAATATCTTGATAGACTTCGTCATTTACTCCGAAAATTGACGTAAGTACAGTCCCAAGCACTCCTCGTTTCTCTCGTCTTGCTATGATATCTTCCATGCCAGTTTTAATCCATTCCATATGCCTTTTTTGTTCCAGAAGATGATGCACCAATGTCTTGCATAACGTGTCTTCGGACAGTTCTTTCGCAGAGTTGCAGAGGTGGTCGAATTTGTCCACCATGTCGGTAACTGTTTCGAAGTCTTCTTCGATCTTCCCTCTCTCGAACTGAATTTCGATCCTGAATGTTCCTCAATCTTCCCGTGTCCAATATGCTCTACATAGTACCCGCTGTCTGGTTTTTGTATGTTGAATTCTGCCTTACTCAATGTATTTGTGGTAAGGAGAGTAAATATGAGTAGAAGCATTTTCCATTTGGACCGGATAGTTTTCTTTGGTACTGGGAATGATTGTGTGTGGGTGCTGTTGGCCGAAATTTTCTCTTCAGGCTCTGGTTCCTGCGATTCTTCGTTAGTTGGTAATGGAATGATACTGCCTATGGAACGTTTTAATTGATGTCCTCCTGATTTCTGGATGGTTACTACTCGTACTGATCCATCGGTTGCAGGATGAATGTCGGTAACTCTCGCTAAGGGCCATTTACTAGGATTAATGTTTTCTTCTTTGATTAGCACTAGGTCACCAACTTTGATATTCTCCACCGGTTTCTTCATTTATTTCTTTGCTGTAATCCATGAAGGTAGTCTGAGCTCCATGATTTCCAAAAATCTTGCTTGATTTTTTGGATCAATCTCCAGCGATTTGACAAATTTGTTGATATTGGTGTGCTGATTGGGTCCGGTGGTGAGATTATCTCTCTTCCTATCAGGAAATGGCCTGGTGTCAATGCACTGGTGTCTTCAATATTGTTGCCTTGTGGCCACAGAGGACGTGAGTTTAAGCAGGCTTCTATTTGGCACAGCAAAGTTGTTAATTCTTCAAATGTTAGAGTAGCGTTGCCAATGGTTCTCTTCAGATGATGCTTCATTGACTTTACTCCTGCTTCCCATATTCCTCCGAAGTGTGGAGCTACTGGAGGGATAAAGTGCCATTGGGTACCAATGGTGGATACATTTTCTTGGATAACTGGGCCTTCCATTGTTTGACGGATTTCCTTGTCCAAGACCTTTCTTGCTCCAACGAAATTCGTTCCGTTGTCGTTATAAAGATGTGCACAGCGTCCTCTTCGGGCGATGAACCTCCTGAAGACTGCTAGGAAGCTGTTAGTTGTCATGTCGCTGACGGCTTCTAAGTGTATTGCTTTGGTTGACAGACAGACAAAAACAGCAATGTATCCCTTGGATGAAGAATGCCCTCTTCCTTTAGATGTTCGGATTTGTATTGGACCGGCATAGTCCACTCCGGAATGGAAGAATGGCGGGGTTGAATTGACTCTGGTTGGTGGAAGATTCCCTATTAATTGCTGGGCTGCCTCTGCCTTGAATCGGATGCATCGAAAGCATTTCTTGATGCTGGAGCTGAGGGCTTTCTTTGCGTTGATGATCCAATATTTTCTTCGGACATAGGACAGTGTGAGTTGAGTGCCACCGTGTAAGGTGCGTAAATGTGCCTCATGGATTATTAATTTGGAAACATGATTGGAATAAGGAAGGATAATTGGGTGTTTTTTGTGGTAGGATAAGTTGGAATTTTCTAGTCTTCCTCCAACACGTATGATTCCATGTTGATCGATGAATGGATTGAGATTTGCGAGTTTGTTGTTGGAGTCCACACATTTTCTCTTTTGGATTTGAGATCGTGTTGCCTTCAAAATAGGATCACTTCCTTGGACGACCTTGATGAGTGTGAAGATGGTGTCTTCCATTTCTTTAACTGATAGACATCCTGGTTGAATGGGAAGGCGCCTACACTTGTTGATGAATCTTCGGCAGTAGGACACGACTCGTACCATTCTTGTCAGAGACGAGAAGCGATGAATAATCTCGTTCTCATCTTGATGAACTGTAGCTTGATGCACAGTGTAACTCTTGGCTTCTTCATTAGTTGTGGCGGTGTCTGGTTGACACGGTCATAACTCTTTGTTAATTAACCAGCTTGGTCCATCCCACCATAGTGTATGTTCCTTTAATTTCCCTGGACTAGTACCTCTGGAGATGACGTCTGCAGGATTTTCTTCTGACTTGACGTGGTTCCAATGTTGAGCCGGAATCAGGTGGTTGATTTCGGCTACGCGATTTGCGACGAATGTCTTCCATCTTACTGGATCTCCCTTTATCCATCCTAGTGTGACCATGGAATCGGTCCAGGTGAAGATAGATACCTTAGGAATGTCCAGTGCCGTGATTACCCGTTGTAATAGATTAGAAAGTAGTACTGCTGCGCAGAGTTCTAGTCTGGGTAGGGTTGCCTTTGCTCGAGCTGGTGCCACCTTGGATTTGGCTATTAATAATGATACCTTGGATTGGCCTGATGACGTGATGACTCTGGTGTAGACCACGGCTCCAATAGCTCTTTCGGAGGCGTCACAGAATCCATGCAGTTCCATTTGGGCTTCCTTTTTGGTAAAAAGCCACCTTGGTAAAGTAATTTCTTCTACTGATTTGAGTTGAGATTTAAATGTTTCCCATTTGCCTTGGATACTTTCTGAGACTGGGTCGTCCCACTTGACATTTTCGAGCCATAGCTCTTGGATGAGCAGTTTAGCAGTGATGATGATGGGTGCTAACCAACCCAAAGGGTCGAAAATTTTAGCGACTTTGGATAATATGGTGCGTTTTGTGGATCCCTTTTGCTTCACATCCACCTTGAAGCAAAACACGTCTTCATATGGAGACCAATGAACGCCCAATGACTTCTTTAATCCGTCCTCACTTATTTCGAGGTAGGTTTGCTCCTTCAATTCTTCGGGTAGTTCTTGTATGATGGCTAATTCATTACTGCACCATTTATGTAGGGTAAAACCTCCACGTTTTAATAAGGAAATTAACTGACCTTGCTGCTTGATTGCTTCTTTTAAAGTGTCGGCTCCGGAGAGTACATCGTCCACATAGAAATCTCTCTTCACAACTTCCGCTGCTAATGGAAAGGAAGATTTTTCGTCCTCTGCTAATTGGTGCAAGGTTCGGATGGCCAGATAGGGAGCTGATGCGGTTCCATACGTGACGGTGCATAACCTGTATTCCCTGATTGGCTGTGATTGATCGAATCTCCATAAGATTCGTTGATACTCCTGGTCTTGGCTGTCCATCTTGATTTGTCGGTACATTTTTTCAATGTCCGCAGAGAAGACGACCTTGTGAGTTCTCCATCGAAGTAGAATGTCGACCAGCTCTTGCTGAAGTTTCGGTCCAGCATACATGACTTCGTTTAAGGATTTTCCATAAGATGCCTTGTTCGAAGCGTCGAAGACGACACGGAGCTTCGTTGATGAACTTGCTTCTCAAATTACGCCGTGGTGTGGGATGTAATACTTGCCATTGTTTTCTTGTTTCTTTTCTACTCTTTCCATATGTCCTAGATCCAGATATTCTTGCATGAATTTCTTGTATTGGATTTCTAGATCTTGGTCTTGTCTCAGCTTCTTTTCCAGATGTAGTAATCTTGCCAATGCCGAGGGTTTGGATTTTCCCATGCTCACTGGAGTTTGCTTAAATGCAATCTTGACTATGTATCTTCCATCCTGGTCTCGCTGCACTGTGTCTGTGAATTTATTCTCACATACCTGGTCGTCTGGGTAAATTTTTCGTTGAATGGGGACTTCTTCTATGTTCCAGAATTTTTGTAACTGCTCATCTTCTTCGATTTTGGCAACCATGGTGTTGACTTTAATGATTTCGTTATGTTGTCTTCCAATGGTTCCAGATAAGATCCAGCCCAGCTCGGTATTTTGTCCTAAGATGCCATCCTTTGTTTTAGTGATTCCTTCTAGAATTAATTTTGAATATTCTTCGGCTCCTAGAATTATGTCTATGGGGCCAGGTTGGTTGAAGGTTGGATCGGCGATGAAAATATTGCTCCAGGAATTGATATTTATGTTTGCGATAGGGGATGAAGGCATGGCTTTGGTAAGTTTGGGAAGTATTAGTAAATTGACAGGTAGGGAAAAGTTACTTGAAAATCTAGGTGTGATCAAACCTGGGATTTTCCATTTGGCAATTTTTGGCTCGCTGTTCCCAATTCCTGTGATTTCAGCTCGAACCTTGGTCCTGGGTAACCCCAATAATTCGGCTGATGCTTCCGTGATAAACGACCCCTGAGACCCGGGATCTATTAATACTCGTAGTAGATGAGTCATCCCGGATGCTGCCTTTACTTGAACCATTGCTGTGGCAAGTAGAACTTGGCTCTCCTGTGCGCCTAAATTGGCGGTGATGATGTCCGACTTCGGCTTCTTTTCTAGAGCGTTGGAAGTCTTCATAGCTGCTGCATGAGCTGACGTTCTTATCCTTTGGGCAGGGAGCGGCCTTGATGGTGGCTGCGCCTTATGAAGCAGTGTATGATGCGGGAAGCGACAGATCCTACAATTAAAATAGGCACGACATGGTATATTTGAATCGTGCCGCAAGCATCGATAGCACAATCGATTGGTTTTTACTGCTTCTAGTTTTTCATGGGTAGGTAGCCTCTGGAATTGGCTACAGTTGTCGATGTAATGATCTCCATGGCACAGCTTGCAATTTAGGGATGCGGAAGCGTAATTCTTCTGTGGTCTTTCCTGCGTGGGCTTTCGAGCTCCATCTATGGATTCTAGGGATTGGAACCGCACTTGCAGGAAGGCCATTAAATTTTGGTGATCCTGGACTTCATTTGGACATTGAAGCGACTGTTCATATAATTTGTTGGTTTCAGGATCCCATTTTCGAGCGATAGCTCTGTTAATCCACGGACCCCAACTGTCCGTGGAGATGCCTAAATTTTTGATTGCCTCCACACATTCCTTGATGGAGTCGTGCAATCTTTTTAACCCTTGGGCTGACTCTTTGGAGAGGACCGGCAGATCGAATATGGTATCTAGCAATTTAGTTAAAATAAGGCGATTATTTTGATACCTTTGTTGCAGCAGATTCCAGGCGGTGTTGTAGTTTGCTTGGGTAACAGCTAGATGCTGGATCAGTCGGCTTGGCTCTCCCTTAAGATGCGTCTTTAAATATTGCATCTTGATGACATCGTCCATATTCTGGTTGTCATCTACTAATTTAGTGAACAGGTCCTTGAAAGTGGCCCATTCCTCATAATTTCCCTCGTATATGGGAATTTTGACTTGAGGAAGCGAGATGGCTGCTGCTTGCTCGTTCCTTGTCGGCGCTTGCAATAAAATAATTAAATTTCTATACCTGTCTTCCAACGTAGTATATTCAGGACTGAAGTGCATTTGTTCTGAAGCCATGTCGTTTGACATAACTTCTTCGTCCATCTCGACCACACGATCTCATTTTTCTCTTAATTCCCTTGTCGTGATGGCGGGCCTCCTTAATTCTTGTGTTAGTTCGGCGTCGTCCATCGCTTGCTTAAAATTCTGGATCCGAATCTGCAGTTTTCGGATACGAACCTTTTGCTCGGGGTTGGCCACCATTTCCTCTTGCGTTCTGCTTACGGAGGGGTTGGAAATTTCCGTTGATTTTGAACAGCTCTGCAAGTAACTTTTTGCTTCGCCGTATATGGCTTTAATTTGGTCGTAATACCCTGTTTTAAAATAATTATGAGTTGGAATACTTAGCTGCCCCATTTCTGCATGATTTTTAGTTGCAGTGTTCCAAAGTTCGTCCAGCGTTTTGTTGCGACTGGCGATGTAGGCTTCATTTTTTCGGCTGGCAGGGTCCTTTTTGCTGTTGGATAATATTTGCTTTATCTTCTGCTCGAGCTCTTCTTGGGCGATAGCTAATTTGTTGAATTCCTCCACGTTGTTAGCCATTTTCTGGGAACTGGGTGGTTGGCAGATGTTGTCTTCTTCTCGGGATGTGTTTTTCGTTAGTTGGAGACAGATCCGGCTCGAAGGACCATGAACCGAATTGCCTGAGAGGCTGCTTCAGGATTCCGTTACTTTGCGCTGATTCTATCCGTCAAGCACGTAAACAAGACTGTGTTTACGTTTTAAACCAATGTAGTCAATGGTACTTGAACGGACGACAGTAGAAACACTAACCGCTGGAGCACAGCCTCATGCCCCATAAATATTATGGCTTAGAAGGGGTAGTGAATGAATCAAACATTAAATGCAGATTGTTTTATTATAAAAAATAAACTGGTATTTATACAAAACTAAAAATGCTTAACGAAGTAACAATATCAAAGTTCATATATACAGTTTACTGGAATAGAGTGTGTAAATTACAAAACAGCAGAGTAGCAATTGTGCAGTTTTTATTTCCTGCTAGAGCGAAGGTATATGGCTTTAATTTCCATCAAAATGAAAAAGATGTTAACCGCGCCTGATCTGTCACTTGAAATTAGGCTGAAAATGGTTCAGTGTTATGTATTCCCGGTTCTATTATATGGAGTAGAAAGCTGGACACTTAAGAAAGAAACAATGAAAAGAATAGAAAGTTTTGAAATGTGGATCTATAGGCGATTACTACGAATACCTTGGACCGCCAAAATAAAAAATACTGAAGTGCTACACCGAATAAATAAAGAAATGGAATTAATATTTACAATTAAAAAGCGAAAACTTGAATACCTGGGCCAAATATCAGTTGATACATATAATTATGCAAGGAAAAATCGAAGGAAAGAGAAGTGTAGGCCGGCGACGAATTTCCTGGTTACGGAACTTACGAGATTGGTATGGCATGACATCAGTTAAACTGTTTAGAGCAGTAACATCAAAGATAAGAATAGCCATTTTGATAAGCAACCTCCGTCGGAGAAGCTAACTAAGAAGAAGAGAGCGAAGGTCGCCCGTTGAACTTACTACTGTAGGTCGGTATTGTGCATGGAGTGCAGATTTGCATTTTTCCTGGTCTTTAACTCGTCTGATTGCGTAATAACACTGGCTTTTAAATTATGAATAATGTTTTGTAAATTTGGACTGAAATATATATTTTTAATCTAATTTAAACATATTAAATTTAGTAATTATGAGGCAAAGACTGGTGATTGCAACATTACATTTTTCTTGCTAATAAATGGGAATTGCATTTAAAAACGTGCAACTGGATTTCGTAAATTTTAGAAAATAAAATTTATGTGTGTTTAAATCAAGTTTAAACAGTTTGCTTTATACTTTTATATTAGATGTGGGTTGATAAACAGCTCATACCTGGCTGGTGCACAGAAAAACGCAGTGATTAACTAAGATCACCTACAGAACCAACTCACTATCCTTACTGAAGAGATCATCGCCCAGATATATTCGACATCTGTTTAATTAAAAATGTTTTCCTTCCACTATCACAAACCGTACTAATGGAGTTGGACTCAGATCACCTTCCAACTTTAATAACATTTCGAGACACCCCGATATTGAAACACAATTTCCCCAGATTAATCAAGGGACTGGCCGATTGGAGACTATTCCAAGAACTGATAAATGAAACAACAACCTGTCCGGCCTGTATAAAATCAACGGAAGGAGCTGACGTACATATCAAAGAACTAAACTCAACAATAACTGATGCAGTAGCACAAGCGACTACCACTCAGTATAGGCGCAAGGCGAACAATGAAAAGGATACCCCCGCGCACATATTGACTCTCATTAAGAATAAAAACCGACTAAGGCGCATCTGGGCAAGAACAAGAAATCTTCTTATTAAAGCACAGTTCAATCGTGCCAGTCGCGAGGTTAAATATGCTCTAGACAATTATAGAATCAACAAGTACAAATAGTACATCTCTGAACTACAACCCAGAGACGCCACAATGTGGCAAGCAACAAAAGGGATACTTAAGCAGCAACCTCAAATTTCTACCATTAAAGTCAACGACCCAGTATACGCCTCACAGATTCAGAAAAATGCGACATCTTTTCTACTCACTTGGAACACACTTTTACCACACAGATCGCAGCTAATAACGAAGAGTTCGCGCAACAAATAACAACTGAGATAGCCACTAACTTTCCAAGTGACCCAGGATTAATAGTATTTGCAACCCTTGAAGAAATACAGTCATACATTGACAAGCTACCTATGAGGCAGTTTTGAAAAACTTTCTTCTTATTCAACGCTTGTTTAAGATTGGGGTATTTTCCAAACACGTGGAAGCACTCTCACGTTTTACTTTCTCCAAAGCCGGGAAAAAACCATAAAGATCCAGCCAACTATTGGCCAACAATATCAAAGCTACTTGAAAAGGTTATTCTCGATCACTTATGCTCATTTCTCGATTGCAGGAAAATCCTGCCAACTTTACAGTACGGCTTCCGTAAAAAGCATTCGACTGTCCACCAGCTATCTCGAATATCAGAACTGATCGAGAAGAGTTTTGCAAACAAGGATCATAATGTAGCGATATTTCTCGACGTTGCCCAGGCGTTTGATTGAGTGTGGACCAATGGATTACTATACAAAATTCACAAGATTAATATACCTAATTATCTGTTATGCACTATTAAATCGTTCCTATCCGATAGTACATTCGCAGTGAGGATCAACTCCATACTCTCCAAAAATAAGAAAATAATGGCCGGAGTGCTGCAGGGCTCAATATTAGGCCCCGTGTTGTTTAATATATTTGTTCACGACTTGCAAGTGCCTAATGACTCGACTGTAGCTATGCACGCGGACGATAACAGTGTTACTCTACCAAGACTAGGACATACTCACAGCCGTTCAGCAACTCCAGGACAGTGCTACTGTTTTCATTAATTGGCCCAACAGATGGTACAATAATATTAATACAACTAAATGCGAAACGAAGATCTTGTTATGGGCCAAAAGTCACTTTTCGTATTAATTTAACGATT